>CBVK0102817376.1:0-12886 GCA_900067695.1 Picea abies
ATTTTCTTTAAATAATATTTTTAAGCGACTCGTTCATGAGCCCAAGCAGGCCAAGTGTTGTAACCATGCTCTAATACCAATTTGTAACACACTCGACCCCTAAGTACCCTTTTTAGGGATGGGGCATCAAAATTTTTGCTTACTCAAATCCTCTCGAATCATCTCTCTGAGATGATTCATTCTCTTCTACTTGCTCGTAGCTTTCTAATGACTGCTACCAGGAAACCATAAAATCTTAGCTCCTTTCGGGCTTAGCGCAGGATTCCCAAGCCTTGGTCACATGGGTCCTTCGAAAACTCCTGTGGGATACACGTTAAACTCTTAGTTGTGAATTTGGTTAAGGGCACGGGCATGAACCCTTGGTCACATGAGTGAAAGGCCTGAAGGGGGAGTCCTCCTTCCATAGGTTTTGGACTTGGTATTCCCACGAAGGTATATTCTAGAGGTCGATAGGACTTAGGCATTCCAGTTAATCCTACCCTGACCCTCTTGCAGGATTACGTCCCACAACTCTTTAACCGCTAAAATGAGGTAAGAAAATGACCATTCAGAAGCATGAGTTCACAGAGATCTAATACATGTTTCTACCATAATCATTCAATACATAACTCAATCATAGACATATAAATATACTCAATCCTCATTTCCATTTCAATACACCATGTATGAAAACACTTATGAGAAAGCAGAAATCGTGATGTGACTGTTGAAAGGGGTGCTTGTTTCCACCCAACCATACACATAGCCACTCCTGATGGATTTACCACTGGCCACTCGCAACCATTTCTTTGATAACACCAAGTAGGCCCAAACATAAGTGGAAATCTTACTTTCATAACACTTTGGACATGCAAGATTCAGGAGGCATGACCCTAAGAATATCGTCAAAAAGCACTTCAATAGAATGAGGCTCTCCTATGAATACACCACTG
This sequence comes from Picea abies, assembly GCA_900067695.1. Classification (NCBI taxonomy): domain Eukaryota; kingdom Viridiplantae; phylum Streptophyta; class Pinopsida; order Pinales; family Pinaceae; genus Picea; species Picea abies. Next base: position 933 of record CBVK0102817376.1, read on the forward strand.
AATTCTGGGAAGAAGAGGAGGTGCATAAAAACATTAGGACTTACAACGAAGTCATTTTCAATAGGCGTGCCCAGCCAAAAGGAAAGATCATTGACAAGGAAGTGGCAAGAGAAGCAACTAGAAAAGAGGCAGGACAAGATGAAGCTTACTGATCTTCTCCCATCTCTGTCTCGAATCATTCAGAGGAAGAAGAAGCGCAAGTAGATAAAAGGAGAAGAGACAAAGAGAAGGTACTAAAAAATAAGAACGACGCTAAAAAGAAACAAAAAATTGAAGCCGGCAAAGCAAAGCCCAGAGCAGAAGATGAAGCGAAAGAAAAAGCTAAGGCCAAAGAAAAAGTTGTTGCAAAAAAAGAAAAGGAGTTGGCAGAAGTAGCAAGAGTAGCATCAGAATTGGCAGAGAAGTCAGCAAAAGAAGCAACGCATAAAGTTGTTGAAGATGAAAGACAAAAGAAGAGTGTCAAGAATAGAGACAATGATACACACCCAATGGACTTGGGATATCCTAGGAACATCCACAACAAGCATAGAAATAGAGACAACAAGCAGTGGTTTAGGCCTTGAGCCCTAGGAGACTTTTCAACCAGCAGAAGTAATGGATCTAAGAAGTTTCACATATGATAGAAAAAATGGTAGAATTATGTAGTAAAGAGTTAAAAAGGTGACAGTGACAGAAGGAGCCCCTATATCAATGGTTACTCAAGTCCCTATCACAAGAGATGTCAAGGAAGACGTTGCGGCAACAACTAAAGTTGGTTATGCATTTATGGATGCAACCATAGACAATATACAAAGGTTGTGCTAGAAGAACCAAGAGAAAGAGGTGAGGAATAGGGATCTAGTAGAAATATTTCAACAAGTAAAGATCGATGAAAGAATCATCATCAACTTTAGAGCCTTGATTTTGAGGGCGCCGTCATTGACATGTATGCCAATCTACACACCTCTTCCAAAATGCGGTTGCAATAGTCATTGACCAAAACGATCAGATACAAGTGAAGTTGACACAATACAACACTATATGTGAAGGTATAGCTAATATTGATACATGGATAGCAGAGAATCTTGATGCACCTCCTGAGTTGTACAGAGCTTCAAAATCAGCAAGAAAGACAGATATCTATGCATTAGATCATTGACAGCATATAGGTAAAAGAGCAGATAAAAGAGGTAACCAAGGCAATGGAAATATGTTCAAGGACTCACAAAGTCACCCAGGAGTTGATAAGGAATGGTCATCTCCCAAGATTAGATGAACTTGGGAAGAATTTTATCATAGAAGAATTGGTGAATGTAGTCCAAGACAGCACGAGTCGAAGGAAACAGATAGTCGAAGTAGCAACTTGTGTCCACTAATCTCATTGACCAACATCTACTACAGCCAATGAAGTTTCACACTATGGTACAAGCTTTTATGACAAAATTAGAAAAGGATGTGAGTGCCCTTGAGACAGCATCGTCATGAACAATGCAACACTAGAACAACTAACATACAAGGGAATTGAGTCATTTGGATAGCATATCTCCAAAGGAAAATTTCATAGGGAAAGGACAAAAGGTTGTTTTTCTCTCCTCATTTTCCTAACCACTTCAAATTTTGTCTTTTCTGCCACTTGTCATTAGGAAAGAGAAGATGAACGGTTTTCTTCAAGAAGGCAAAAAGACACATAGGAGTTACTCGATTTTGTATAAAATAGGAAAGAGGCTCCTTTGAAAAGGACTTTTTTTCTTTTCAAGCATTGTAAAGACCAAAGAACTTTTTCGAGAAATTATTCACTATTAATTAATATTGAGAAGCCCTCAAAGTCGTCATGTTATAGAAAGAATTTTGTGTAGAAACTGATCGAAACTTTAAACTACTTCAAGTGAAGATAATTGTTGTTTCTAAGGACTGCAAGAATGTTTTGTTTGTTGTGGACTAATTCTTGTACAATGTGTCATTCTGTAATTATTGATATTTCTTTGAATATTTCAATGTCCTGAGATTTGTGGGTTATTATAGTATACATTGTTGTGTCATTCTGCAATTATTGATATTTCTTTGAATATTTCAATGTCCTGAGATTTGTGGGTTATTATAGTATACATTGTTGTCATTCTGCAATTATTGATATTTCTTTGAATATTTCAATGTCCTGAGATTTGTGGGTTAGTATAGTATACGTTGTTGTGAGATTTTTGGGTTATTACAGTATACGTCATTGTGATCTAGACTAATCTGATTAGATACATATATATTTTTTTGTCTCCAATCTTCCTCTTTTGTTACACCTAACTATATAAAAGTTGTGTAAAGTTTTGGTTGCATTATAACTCATTGGTTACTCTAGTGTGCTCCTAGCTAGGATATGTTAGCATAGATTAGTAATATAGTAGTTGTCTCTACATACATGGTCTCCATCTACATCTTTGCATTGCATCCACCGACTTCATCGATACACCAAACCTTAACCGGTATGAAAACCAAAAGACCACACAACAACAAATATGAAAACCAAAAGACCAAACAACAACAAATGGCAACCGGTATGAAAACCAAAAGACAACAATAAATGGAGAAGAGGAGGTGCATAAAAACATTAGGACTTACAACGAAGTCATTTTCAGCAGGCGTGTACATCCAAAAGAAAAGATCGTTGACAAGGAAGTGGCAAGAGAAGTGACTAGAAAAGAGGCAGAACAAGATGAAGTTGATTGATCTTCTCCCATCTCTGTCTCGAATCATTCAAAGGAAGAAGAAGCACAAGTAGATAAAAGGAGAAGAGACAAAGAGAAGGTACTAAAAAAGAAGAACGACGCTAAAAAGAAACAAAAAATTGAAGCCAGCAAAGCAAAGCCCAGAGCAAAAGATTAAGCGAAAGCAAAAGTTGTTGCAAAAAAAGAAAAGGAGTTGGCAGAAGTAGCAAGAGTAGTATCAAAATTGGCAAAGAAGTCAGCAAAAGAAGCAGTGCATAAAGTTGTTGAAGAAGAAAGACAAAAGAAGAGTGTCAAGAATAGAGACAATGATACACACCCGATGAACTTGGGATATCCCAGGAACATCCACCACAAGCACAAAAATAGAGACAACAAGCAGTGGTTTAGGCCTTGAGCCCTGGGAGCCTTTTCAACCAGTAGAAGTAATGGATCTAAGAAGTTTCACATATGATAGAAAAATTGGTAGAATTATGTAGGAAAGAGTTTAAAAGGTGACAGTGACAGAAGGAGCCCCTATATCAATGGTTACTCAAGTCCCTATCACAAGAGATGTCAGGGAAGACATTGTGGCAACAACTAAAGTTCGTTATGCATTTATGGATGCAACCATAGACAATATACAAAGGTTGTGCTAGCAGAACCAAGAGAAAGAGGTGAGGAACAGGGATCTAGTAGAAATATTTCAGCAAGTAAAGATTGATGAAAGAAGCATCCTCAACTTTAGAGCCTTGATTTTGAGGGCACCATCATTGACATGTATGCCAATCTACACACCTCTTCCAAAATGCGGTTGCAATAGTCATTGACCAAAATGACTAGATACAAGTGAAGTTGACACAATACAACACTATATGTGAAGGTATAGCTAATATTGATACATGGATAGTGGAGAATCCTGAGGCACCTCCTGAGTTGTACAGACCTTCAAAATCAGCAAGAAAGACAGATATGTATGCATTAGATCATTGCTAGCATATAGGTAAAAGAGAAGATAAAGAGGTAACCAAGGCAATGGAAGTATGTTCAAGGACTCACAAAGTCACCCGGGAGTTGATAAGGAATGGTCATCTCCCAAGATTAGATGAACTTGGGAAGAATTTTATCACAGAAGAATTGGTGAATGTAATCCAAGACAACACGAGTCGAAGGAAACAGATAGTCAAAGCAGCAACTTGTGTCCACTAATCTCATTAACCAACATCTACTACAGCCAATGAAGTTTCACACTATGGTACAAGCTTTTATGACAAAATTAGAAAAGGATGTGAGTGCCCTTGAGACAACATCATCATGAACAACGCAACACTAGAACAACTAACATACAAGGGAATTGAGTCATTTGGATAGCATATCTCCAAAGCAAAAGTTCATAGGGAAAGGACAAATGGTTTTTTTTCTCTCCTCATTTTCCTAACCACTTCAAATTTCGTCTTTTCTGCCACTTGTCATTAGGAAAGAGAAGATGAACGGTTTTCTTCAAGAAGGCAAAAAGACACATAGGAGTTACTAGATTTTGTATAAAATAGGAAAGAGGCTCCTTTGAAAAGGACTTTTTGGCTTTTCAAGCATTGTAAAGACCAAAGAACTTTTTCGAGAAATTATTCACTATTAATTAATATTGAAAAGCCCTCAGAGTCGTCATGTTATAGAAAGAATTTTGTGTAGAAACCGATCTAAACTTTAAACTACTTCAAGTGAAGATAATTGTTGTTTCTATGGACTGTAAGAATGTTTTGTTTGTTGTAGACTAATTCTTACACAATGTGTCATTCTATAATTATTGATATTTCTTTGAATATTTCAATGTCCTGAGATTTGTGGGTTATTATAGTATACATTGTTGTGTCATTCTGCAATTATTGATATTTCTTTGAATATTTCAATGTCCTGAGATTTGTGGGTTATTATAGTATACATTGTTGTGAGATTTGTGGGTTATTACAGTATAGGTCATTGTGATCTAAACTAATCTGATTAGATACATATGTATTTTTTTGTCTCTGATCTTCCTCTTTTGTTACATCTAACTATATAAAAGTTGTGTAAAGTTTTGGTTGCATTATAACTCATTGGTTACTCTAGTGTGCTCCTAGCTAGGATATGTTAGCATAGATTAGTAATAGAGTAGTTGTCTCTACATACATGGTCTCCATCTACATCTTTGCATTGCATCCACCGGCTTCATCAATACACCGGACCGTAACCGGTATGAAAACCAAAAGACCACACAACAACAAATGGCAACCGGTATGAAAACCAAAAGACAACAATAAATGGCAACCAAGCCAAATTCTGAATGGGACTCCTAATCCAAACGGTGTATGAAAACCAAAAGACCAGACAACAACAAATATGAAAACCAAAAGACCAAACAACAACAAATGGCAACTGGTATGAAAACCAAAAGACAACAATAAATGGCAACTGAGCCAAATTTTGAATGGGAATCCTAATCCAAACGGTGTATAGTCTAATTGGGACTGTATACCAAGAGTCCCCTTCATCAACACTTTGTTTTGGTCTTTTTTCACCAATGATTTTATGAATCATATTTATGTTAATAAATTTGAATCACTCTAATAAGTATTTCTTATTTAGAAAGCCTCACTTTAATTGTTATAGAGTTTGAAGATAACATCTTTTTGTTTTGCTACTTTAGAATTTATTTCCTAGGATTTATCTCATAATAGAATTTATTTCTCTTTAGATATAGCAAAGTGGCACCATTAAGTTAGAGTCCTTATTGTGTTGGTTTTTTTCCAATAATTTTATAAATTATATTTAAAAATTACTAAGTTTATCCCTCATTCTATTGTGTTGGCCTTTTTTGCCATTATATTTAAAAATTATTAAGTTTATCCCTCATTCTAGTGTGTTAGCATTTTTTGCCAATAATTTTATAAATTATAGTTAAAAATTACTAAGTTTATCCCTCATTCTACCAAAAATTTTATAAATCATATTTATATTTATATTGTTAATAAATTTGAATCACTTCGAATGGATATTTATTATTTGGCAAGCCTTGACTTTAATTGTGATCAATCTTTTGATTCTCTGAATTTGCAACAAATATTCAGATATGATGCTTTTTCGCATGTTTTTCATTGTGCCAAATGTCTACTCATTCACTCAACAAATTTCAGCTAAGCCTTGTACACTACAAAACACTTCCAAATATTCAGATATGATGCTTTTTGGAATGTTTTTCATTGTGCCAAATGTCTACTCATTCACTCAACAAATTCCATCGAAGCCTTGTACACCACTAGAAAACACCTCCAAATTTTTGGAGTAGAGCTTTGCTGAAAAGTTGCTTTACAGTTCCAATACATGTCAGATTTACATAGAAAGTTGCTTAACAGTTACAATACATGTCAGATTTACATGAAGTTGCTTAGCAGTTCAAATAAATGTCAGATTTACTGCAACATCTGCGGAAAGTTGCAATAAATGTCAGATTTACATTAACAGGTACCCAAAGGTTTGCTTGGAAATTCATGTATGTGGTCATCAATGGTTTTCTTGCGAGTTTTAAAGGTTTTGCTTGAAAATTCTCGTATGTGGCCATTAATGGTTTTCTTGCAAGTTTTAAAGGCTTTAGAATCAAATATAATAATAGTAAAGAAATTTATAGATAAAACACATAGTTTTAATTTTTTTTGTCCATTATTATATCTGTGGTCTTAATAATTTCGATATGTTATTGACTATCTATTATTTTACCGTTGATTAGTTGATAAAAATAATTTTAAGGTTTTTTAAAAGTTTTACATTGTCGGGGCAAATAAATACAACTGTGTTTTTTCCATCTATTTTTTTTTCACAATTTTACCAACCTCTCTCGTGTGAATAGCAAATAAATACAACTGTGTTCTCTAAATCTATTAACCTCTTGATTCTTGTTTTATTTTATTATACTGGCATAGCTGCATGTATTGGCTGCCGTGCAGCTCTAGTTTTGTTAGTTTCAGAATCAAATATAATAATAGTTTAGAAATTTATAGATAAAATATATAGTTTTAATTTTTGGGGGATTGTAATTAAATTTATTATTGTTTTTTTTCCTGGAAATACAACACAAAAACTACTTCTCCATATTTCAAACTACTTCTCCATATTTCATGGATAGTAATTCGCAAGAACATCAAATCAATTCCTAAACAAACTCCTATGAAACCCTAAACAAACAAGTGAAGCCCTAAACAAGATCATGTGAAACCCTAAACAAGTAAAACCCTAAACAAACTCCCTCTGCTAAACCCTAAATCCATTATTATTGTGTTAATTATAAAAATCACCATTGTTATATCATAAATCCATTATTGCTTTACTTATAGAAATCACCATTATTATATATATATCCATTAGTGTTACTTATAGGAATCACCATTATTGTATCATTTATAGGAATCACCATTACTGTATCCTTTTATAGGAATGATTGTTTATCATATACATTGTTTATCATATACATTGACACTAATTCGGTTAAATTGACACCATAGGCATCGATATTCTTTTTTTGTGGTTATATTCACCATTGTGCTGCTTGGAAGAATGATTGTTTCCTACAATAATTTAGTTAAATTGACATCATAGGCATCAATATTCTTGCATAGGTTAAGATGGTATTGGAAAAATGAAAAACATACATAGACATGACAAATAAAAATATATATACAGAAATACATGATTTAATATCAAAAGCATATGCTTCTACTTTTGGGTTTTTTTTTAGGTTTCTCTTTTTTCTATCTAAAATTTAGATATGACAAATAAGAAAAGAAAACTTAGATTTCACAAATCAGAAATGTTTCGAGTTTCTTATTTTGGGTTTCTTTTAAGTTTCTCTTTTTTTCTAAGTAAAATTTAGATATGTCAAATAAGAAAACTTAGATATGACAAATCTGAAATATAAAGAGACTTAATATTATAATATAGGTATATATTTTATTTCCAAAGAAAAGAGACTTTAATGTATGTTTATATTTTTTATGTTTATATTTTTATATTTTTTATGTTTATTTCTTATGTTTTCTTATTTTATGTTTATATGTTTATATTTTTTTATTTTTTAATATCATAATATATGTAAATATATTTTTATATTTTTTTTTCTAACGAAAACCTTGTAATATCATAATATTTGTTTATATATTTTTATATTTTTCTTTATTTTTTAATATCATAATATATGTTTATATAATTTTTATATTTTTTTTATTTTTTTATTTTTTAATATCATAATATATGTAAATATATTTTTATATATATTTTTTTTTATAACGAAAACCTTGTAGGACTTTTTTTTATAAGTAAACCTTGTAAGACTTCTTTTTATAAGAAAACCTTAGGATTTCCCTCCTTATTTTTTCCTTCCCACCCTCTATTTTTTTCCGTCCCTCCCTCCCTATATTTTTTTTAAGAAAACCTTGTAGGATTTCCCTAAGCAAGCACTTAACTTAAAACCCCTGAAAAGCCCTAAGCAACCACTTAACAAGCCCCTGAAAAACCCTAAGCAACCACTTAACTTAAGACGCCTCAGCAAGCACTTAAGTGATCCCTATTGTAAATTTTTTTTAAAAAGATACCTATTGTAAGTTCTTGTTGCAAGGAGAATCGAACCTTTCTCTTCTCTCCTATCGTATTGGAACTTCCGATCTGGCAAACACAGCATACTTAGGGTTTTGAAAGGATAAAAAACGATATAAAGAATTGCATTGAGCAACCCCTGAAATGCGTAGAGAACCCCGGCTGTACGCCTATACTAAGATTTTTATAGTACTGCGCAAGCTGTGAAAGCCTCGGCCTTCAACAGGAAACTTCTTAAATTCTCCTCTTCGAGATCACATGGGTTTTCTTTGGAGAGGTCTGATACTTAGCGTCCAGATTAAACACAACCACTGTATTGCAGGGCCATCCCTCCAGCTTCAAAAGAGCAATGAAGACAGATTTTCAAACAAAATGAGCCAAAAACAAGAACTATGAAGACAGATTCTCAAACAAAATGAACCAGAAGCAAAGACCCCGAAGCTATTCGACTGAATAAAAGTACTCCCAAACAAAACATCTATACATCTACTTGTGATTTTAGTAAACGAAATGAAACTCTACTTGCAATTTCTACTTTGGATTTTAGTAAACGAAACGAAACCCTACTTGCAATTTCAGTACAGGAAATGAAACTCTGATACAGATGAGATTGCAAAGTCAAAGCCTAACTGAAAATACAGAAAATTACAGACGACGGAAAGAAGCTCAGTGGACGAAAACACAGGTTCCTGAGGGGTATCAGAATGGTATATGGGGAGTGCCCATTAAGCGTAACAAGGTAATATAGGGGCGGACACCCTTCTCGCAAAAGTGCAAGGGCTTACCTCTCCTCACCTACCCTTTTGAACCTGTAATTGCTTCACATTTAGCACGAAGTATATGTAACATCCCCTCGTACTGACACTTTAAGCACCACACAAATGTGGGATATATCATTTTCTCAATGTGTTGCATAAGTAGAGTTCTTTTCATTCCATCTTTGTGATGTGAAGAGAACTATCAAAATTATATATTTTAAAATTCCACACTAGTTGAGTTTATATTTAATATTGCCCATCACAAAACCAGTGTTGAGAGTTTATATTTAATATCGCCAATCACAAAACCAGTGTTGAGAGTTTATATTTAATATCGCCAATCACAAAACCAGTTTTGAGAGTTTATATTTAATATTGCCCATCACAAAACCAGTTTTGAGTATGGATATTCATGTTGATGTAATAACATTCATGTGTTTCGAAATTATGTTTTGTAGGTTTTCTTTGACATGTGGTTGTTGTTTGTGTGATGTTTATAATAATTATAAATTTTGCTAAGACAATAATATATTCTAGGAATAAGATTTTGTTTGACATCAATACAAGTTAGCTTTCTTATTTACTTACTTTTCACATTTAAAATTATATAAAAATATACTTTATAGTTAGGGTTTTTATAGTTTTATATGTTAATCCAAATTTTCATAAATGTTCTCATCTACTAAGCATACATTAAGGATTCCATGTGTTATTCTTGAAAGGAAATGAGAGAGTGGATATGATTTTCTCATACATAAGATTGAACGAAGTATCTTATTAAATCAATAAAGTATTACACACATATATATACATTAAGATAGATAGACTATCTTAAGCACGCAATTAATCAATTGAGAGAATATCACAACTACACACCAAATCTAAGAGCTAAGTAAATTAGATCAAATCTCTCAAATCCAACTAATTAACAAACTCCTAAATATTAGAATCTATCCACTCATGTAGAGAATAATCTCTACATTACAATAACCAAATTCAATGATAAACATCAACATTTGCATATGATGACAAATCACACATTAGGCTAAGACAAGTTGGAGTTATAATTCCAACAATTTTTTTATTCACTATCCATGACGCCCTATTGTTTTCTAGTTCTTTATCTCTACCTTGACACAACTCGCCCCAAGGATTAATGGGTCTAGTACTCCCTAGTTTTTCAAATCCTACTTCCAATATTTATAGATCTTGTAGTCAATCATGTGCATCATCCATGGACCAACTCCACATGCTTTTCCTTCCATATTGTTTGAATCCCCCCACTTTTACTATGCTACATTTTTGTGCTTATAATTTACTCTCACATTATAAACATATTATAAACATGATATGCAATCCAATATGTCACACTCACAATCTACAATACAACTCTCCAAACTATGTGCTCACATAATATCCAATGCTACATTACAACATATCCAAACCCATGATATGGGTGTTCTAGACTATGCAACCATGATTCTACATTGAGACATCCACAAACATGTAATAAGGATTTCTCAAAATTTGTAATCACCTCTATTGTAGTTCTTTTATTTACTACATTTACAGTACTTGCATTAATATGTTCTTATCCATCTTTTGTCTTCAACTTTTCTAACTACAAAAATACAATATTCAAATTTCATTATTCACAACACCTCCCCATAATATGATAAAAATTTGTTTTCCTTTATTTGTAACAATTTTTGAAACATTTAATTTTGTTCATATGGACATATCATTCCAATTTCACACTAATTATTGGAAAAGTTTTCAACAAAGAAATAACTTTGTAACATATTTAATCATCTCTAGTAAATATTTCATGTCTATCTTTCCTTCAAATAGAAGGATATCAAAATTAATTTGATATGTAAATTGTTGTGGATATTCCACTTGAATAGTTCTTTAGATCTCAAATTTTTTATTGTTGTGGATATTCCACTTGAATAGTTCTTTAGATCTCAAATTTTTTATTGTTGTGGATATTCCACTTGAATAGTTCCTTAGATCTCAAATTTTTTATTGTTGTGGATATTCCACTAGAATAGTTCCTTAGATCTCAAATATTATGCTGAAATTTTTTATTGTGTGGGTTTATTTCCTTAGATCTCAAATTTACTCGTATTAGTTTATTGCTTAAATTTATCAAAATAATAAAAGTACGAAAATGAAAGAACAAACAAATGAGCACACCATCCACACAAATGAACACAAGATGTATCATGGGAAACCCAAAATGGAAGAAAACCCATCTAGAAGGTGAGGCCTATGCTCTACTCTTTATTTTTTAGTTATAAAAATGTAAATACAAAGAAAGAGGCACTCTTGTTATGGAGTTACCTTTGACACTGTGGCATGAATGACTACTACAGAATCTTTTTTTTCCTCTGTTATGCTCTCAAATCCCACTCCTAGATGCTATGTTCAACTATCGAACAAGTACAATGCTAAAAGAATGGAACCTCCTCTCCTCTTAGTGGCCCAGTGTTTAACATCGTTTGATAGTCATCTAGGGTTATGATTTTTACATACCTCAAGCATCAATTAGTGTTAGGGTTTTGGACCTTCTAAAATCTTCTTGAAAGTCCACACATAACTAGCCCCACACGTGGGTAATGGTGGTTGATGTGGCATCTAGCCAGTACCATGGTGGTCAACAAGGTAGGTCAACTTATGGGAGGCATAACTTCCGCATGTGAACTCCAATTGAGGTGATTTTTTGCACTATTGGAAAGGTCTTGGTGTGCAGAACAATGTTGAGAGATTGTGAGACGTGCTCATAAAGTTTTGACCCCAAAAAGTGTCATTTGATGCCTCAAAATGGCTTTGGAAGGTTATAGACCCCAAATCTCCAAACTAGGACCTGCCACTAAAATGGGCCCTACAAGTCAATTCCTCT
>CBVK0102817442.1:0-35599 GCA_900067695.1 Picea abies
ATCAACGTCAATTCCAGGTACCGTGAAGACTTTCCCCTCCATAGTCACCTTGGGTAAGAACCTAGAGAGATAGGCCACTAAGGTCACCACAAACAATAGTACAGTTTGGGGGAACAGTCATCAGTTCGATCCACACGCAAGGGCAGGGTATCTAGCCCGAAATCAACTCAAAAGGCTTCCACTCATAATTGTGGGTATACCTCGGAGTGACCCTCGTAATACATGCAATCTCTACACTGATTTCAACAAAGTAGGGCGAGTAACTCTACCAACACCAATGCGACCTAGTGCTTGACCCTTGTGTTAGAAGGGCTTCCCAGAACAATATGTTGCAAATGGAATTTAACACTCCCTAACTCAAGATGCTATTGTGTGTTTTGAGCTTTTAGAGAGTGTATCTCTCTTCCTACTCCAAATAACTAGCCTAGCTAAATGTTGGTGTAAAAGAACCCTAGAAAAGGGTTACTAGATACATTTTAAGATTACGCAATGTTTTTAGGAGTTGTTGTTTACACAAAGGCAACAGAAGTGAAACTGATGTTGTATAACTTTGACCCAAACAATGCAAGAATGAAAATGAAAAATAACACTTTCCATTCAATGAATCCTATGTATGGGAGAGAGAGAAAGTTTTCCAAATCAACCAAACTATAACGCACAATTTCCTTTCAAATGTCAATGAAAACAACCATTAATCAAATGGAAATTCTCTATGTGTCTTTTTCAATACTTCAACAATCTCTGAAATTCGATTTTTCAATGTTTTCTAAAAGACAAAAATTTTTTTTTGAAAGAAGATCTAATTGTTCACTTTCCAAAAAGAACTCTCACTATGCCAATGAGAATACAAAAATCAAATCAATAAACAAGCAAATAACACCCCAATCAACTCTTTCAATGAAAGAAAAAACAAAGAGAAAACCAATTAGTCTTCTCAATGCAAACGAAAATGTTCTTTCAAACAAATAATTAGATGAGAAAAAATCAATCACTTAACTCTCAACCAATCACTGGTTCTCAACCAATCAGACACACTCAGCTCTTGAAAGCAGAGAGAATGAATTTGCCAATAAGAGTCAAGAAAAGAAAGTCAAGCTACAAAGGACAAGAAAAACCTTGAAACCCTAAAACTGTTCAAGCATGCAAACTAAAGCAAGAAACATATCAATCAATGATCCAATAAACCCAAAAGAGGTAATTCAACTGATCTGAATAGTTAGAAAAACCAAAACTCAATTTCAAAATTTTCAAAAATCTTTCTCGCAGGCAAGCAGTGTTACACAGTGCAAGAATCTATGATTCTCGCAGGCAACCTTTTAGCAAGGTGCAAGGTATTCGCACTGAACCCTATGAGCAGGGTGCAAAACTGACTACTTCTCATAGGCTACAGTTAAACATAGTGTGAGAACTCCTGAAGATGACAAAAATTTTGAAAATGAAAGAAAAATTAACAAAGGCTTCTGGACCCAGAAAGTCTATTAGGACATCCTGAAGACTCAGAGACTGATAAGATAGGAAAAATATGAAACTAGAGCAAATCGCCACAGAAAAATACAAAAAGCCACCAAAAAATGGGATAAGTTCCCCAGTGGATTTGCCAATTTTTTTTTAGGATTAATTCGTAAGTGCGGACACAAATCGATCTCCCTAGATCCACCTAGATATAGAACAAAGCACGACAAAATAATACTCTTTCCCTAGATTTAGACTATTGAATGGACTAGGAGACAAGAATCATGAACATACCTTGTGATCACTTCCTGGTCTCTGTTGTCCAACTTCGCTCCAATGCTCTTGTGCCATCAAGATCACAACAGTACAAACCAATCGAAGTGAAGATAACTCAATATATTCAATAGTTAATCTATGCATATGATCAAGGAGTTATGCAATAAAGTGACATTAGATTTATGGGAAAGGGACATATTACTGTATTAAATTGATAGAAAGTAAGAATTGCAACTTGATCCTTGATGTTGCAAACCTCCTTTCAATGGCCCCTGGATTTGACACACACACTTGTTCATGCATGAAGAAGATCAACCACTTTTGATCACCTTGCTGGAGTTCCTAGCTGCTGTAGCATAATCCTTCACACAATCTTCCACTAATTCTCCAATAAATCTCTTGCTAGTTTGATTCTAACCTTTTCCATGAGAATCCCATCAATTTATAAGAGAGAATGGATTAGTTACTTGGATAGGAATGATCCCAAAATATCAGGAAAGCCAGTACTTAGATAACCATTCGAATGCCATCTCATCCTTCTAGAAGATTCCCTTCTAGAAGGTTCGAGAACTTATCTTTTTGCCTTCTTTAGAAAGAGTTTGCACCCTAACAGTTAGGCACAGTGTGAACTTCTCACACCTTGGCTTAAGGAAGCCTACGAGAATCATGCATTCTTGCAGGCAAATGTATTGGTAGCCTGCAAACCTTCCTCAAAACTGTGATTTCTGGAAAGAGATAAAGGTAACTTTTCTCTGGAGAAAGTTCTAATGAAGAGCTTGATTACACCATAATCAGTACATCATCATGATGACCAAAATCATGGATAACAATGCATGTTCTACCTAGAACTATAGTATTGTCAAAGATCTGGCCCAAGCACTGTCCGCGATGTCATCCCTCGAAGTCCTTCAGGTTTGTCCTATACAACGGAAGGAACTGTTGAAAGCTATTGGTGCAATGGAACCTAGGATATGAATTTAATAATTTTTTACTTGGAAGATCACATTCCAAGGTTACCCACTCAACTCACATTCCAAATACATGTTATTGTATTTGAAAAAAACATTTGTAGGATGGTTATTGATGAGGGTGCCTCGACTTGTGTCATGTCTATTACTTGCTAGAAATCCATCAGCTCTCCTCCTTTTACTGAATCCCACAACACACTCAAAGCCTTCAATTATGGTGTCCTCATTTCATTTCCTTTTACATTAGAAGGAAAAATAGTCCAAGTTGAAGTGGAAGTATTTGACGCTCCTCTCAATTACAACCTTTTACATGGCCGTAGCTGGATTGATTCCATGCATGCAGTTGTGTCGACTCTTTTTCATGTCGTGCATTTCCCACATCAAGGAAAAGTAGTAACCATCAACCAATTGGCCTTCTTCCACTCCAATACACCTACCGGCAATGTACCGTTCATTGCAAACCCCCCCTAGATACGAGAACGTCGGTGTGGGTCTTATTAAAGATTCCTCGTTAATGGGTACTTTCCCCATACAACCACCTGATGTTCCACATCCATTTTTCACCTTGTTCAACATGATATCCACCTTTGTACATGGGACCCCTACATCCTATGACCCATGGATGGTACCCAACCCTGACGATCATCTTCATTATGGCGATGAAATTCCTTTGAGTCCAGTCGATTCTGCTTATCAAGCCATTCAATCGACAACCCTTTCTACTCCGTCTCTAGGTAATTTATCTCCAAATCCATTCCACATCATTTTTCCCACAGAAAAGATGATTATGTCTGTTATTTCCATGGAAGACACCCCTTGGGACAATGGACATCATCGTTCCATCCTCTTCCTGGAACAACACACCATCGAGGGTTACCAATGGATCTCAACCCTGTCGACCATTGTTGTCATTTCTACCGTTCCGAAGTCTACACATGATCTGTTCTATGAAGAGAACTTAAGTAGTATCTCACCCACCATCCCCCTCGACATATCCATAAAACCTAGAATTTTCAAAATTGTGCATATCGAAGCTTCGTGTTCCCATGATGAAGTTGTCACCTACAAGTCTCTGTTCCAAGAGTTTCATGATGTATTTTCCTAGAGCTATGAATAAATGTTAGGTATTGACCTCGACATTGTGATACATGAGATTAAGACATACTCGGACACTAAACCCATCTGGAAATGACTTCGTCTAGTCCACCCACGTAAAGTGGCCACTATCAAAATTGAAGTTGCGAAACTTCGTAAGGCTAGCTTCATTTACCCAATAGCTCTAACTGACTGGGTTTCCAATCTTGTTCCCATTGACAAGAAACAAGGAATAATACGTGCGTGCGTTGATTATAGGGACATTAACAAAGCTTGTCCTAAGGACAACTTTCCTACCCCCTTCATTGACTATATCATTGACGATTGCCTCAGAATCGAAATGGTCTCTCTGATTGATGGTTTCTATGGATATAATCAAATCAATATCGTACTAGCGAACCAACACAAGACCTCTTTTATTTTCCCTTGGGGCACTTTCGCCTATCGGAAACTCCCATTCAGTTTAAAGAATGTCAGTGCAACTTTTCAATGTGCTATGTCTTACACCTTTCATGACATAAAGAACATTGTGCAGCCATATCTTGATGACTTACCCACTCATTCTATGCACCATGTAGATCATCCAATACACCTCCATGCCATTTTCCTTCGATGTCGATTTTACCATATATGCTTGAATCCCCACAAATGTTTTTTCTGCATAGAATCTGGCCGACTTCTAGGATTTATTGTTTCACATCAAGGGATTTGGGTAGATACTTTGAAGGTTGAGGCGATTCTCAATCTCCCTCCTCATTCCTCGCTTCACTAGTTACAGATTTTGCAAGGGAAGGAAAACTTTCTTCGTCATTTCATCCCAAACTATGCTGAGTTATCCCTTGGATTTACGTGACTGCTCAAGAAAGGTTCTGAGTTCATATGGGATACCACTGCCAACAAAGATTTTAAAGCCTTGAAACTGTCTTTGACACGTACCCCACTACTCTCCCCACCTGATTACAGTCGCAATTATTTCCTTTACCTCGCAGCCTCGGACTATACCATCGCTATGGTTCTCATCCACAAGCATGATTCTCATGACTAACATGTCATTTATTACTTGATTCAGAGTCTCACAACTACCAAAACCAAGTATTTACATGTTGAAAAACTATCCTTAGCAGTCATCCAAGCTGTCCAACGTTTCCAACACTATATCCTCTCTCACAAGACTACAGTAATTTCTAACTGCAACCCTATGCAGAAATTTCTTACATGCCAATTCCTAGAGGGAAAATACTCCAAATGGATCGTAATACTCCAAGAGTTTGACTTAGAATTTGAATGTGATAAGTCCAAGAAATCCTTGGTGTTTTCCGAGTTGATATGCGACCTTCCCTTCTCCGAGATGGAAAATGTAGCAGTCGATTCATTCACCAATGAATCCCTTTTCCTAGTTAGTTCCGATGACTTTTGGTATGAAGATATCATCATATATCTCTAGACCTAGAATTTCTGACCCAATTTGTCTAGCACTAACCACCGTCGCATACGCTACCAATATCGTTAGTATATTATCCTCGGTGATACTCTTTATCATCATGGGATTGACTCCATTCTTTGACGCTGCCTCATGTTTGACGAAGCCAAGAAAGCCCTAAATAACTGTCATTCTGGAGCCTGTGGTGGTCACATGTCTGGGTATGCTACTATCCAGAAGGTCTTATGAGCAGGGTATTTTTGGCCTTCTTTATTCAACGATTGTATAATTGTTGTCCAAAAATGCCATGCTTGTTAGACTTACAACAATAACATATGATCACACCTTTATGCTCTACACCCTGTGGTCTCCATTGGTCCTTTTTCAAAATGGGGTATCGATTTCATGACTTGTCACCCTCACTTGACCAGGGGGCATGGATACATTATTGTAGCTATAGATTATTTTACGAAATGGGCCAAGGCGATGCCAACATTCGACAATACTAGAAAGACTGCAACATTATTCATATTTAATCACATCATAGCCCATTTTGGTGTTCCTCAGGCTATTGTTACTGACCACAGTAGCCACTTTAGAAACTTGATGATGTCCAAACTCACTGAAAAGTTGGGTCTTCGCCATGAAAACTCAACACCCTATTACCCACAAGCCAACAACCAAGTTGAAGGAATAAAGAAGGTCCTCATTACCATGCTTCGATGAATGACATGGATTCACAAAACGAGTTGGCACACAATGTTGTTTTCAGCATTGTGGGCTTACCGAACATCCGTTAAGTCTTCTACCAGGTTTACACCATTTTAGTTAGTTTATGGTCTAGAATCCATCTTGTCGATTGAATGTGAGATACCCTCCCTAAAACTAGTCGTCAAACTTCTCCCAAACACTTATGCCAAAGAAGAATGTCTATTGTATCTTATGCAATTAGATGAAACCCATCGCGATGGCACCCTTAGAAGCCTAGAATAAATGCGTCAAGTCCCAATATGAAAAACATGTCATGCCATGCATTTTCTCCGAAGGTAATCTGGTTCTTTTGTACAAACAAGATCAGGATATGCTAGGAGCTGGAAAATTTGAAGCTATGTGGCGAGGTCCTTATATCATCAGATGAGTTTTGGAGAAAGGATCTTATGAGATAGTAGACTATGATGGTATCCCCTTAAGTGAACCCAGAAATGGGTTGTACTTAAAGAAGTACTATGCCTAAGATCACCTGTGCATGAGTGCTTGTATTTTATTGTATCATACTTCTTGTGTGTTACTGTAGTATGCTTTTTCATTATTTGGTCTTTTCCCTCGAACGCTTATGTTATGTTGTGATTGGTGTCCAGATGTCCAAGTCTTTGCTACCCCACATTGGCTTCACTGATGGAGCTAGCCGTAGTAATCAGAACCTTGCTTATGCTGCATGGGAAATTTATGCACCTACAAATGAACTTGCCAGTCTATGAGGTGTGTGCCTGGGTCATGTGACCAATAATATTGCAAAATATAGCATTGTCGTCGAATTGATGATTGATTCTATTTTTCTTAGTATCCGCCACCTTGTTATATGACTCGATTCACAGCTAGTAGTACTAAAGCTAAGTAATGTCTATGATATTCGAAGTCCTACTTTATTATGGGTATATTTACAAATACACCTCTTGGAACATTATTTTGATTATATTGAGTATCAACACATTCCTAGATGTCTAAATACATTGACTGATGCATTAGCTAACTATGTGTTAGATAGACATTTGGGCCATTTATAAACCAATCATACATTACATGTATAACACAACACAAGATAAGCCGATAGAAGCCATATATGTGTATATAATGATAAAAAAAATTTACAAAAAGTTTATGTCCAAGGACCAAAATCTCAAAAATATGAATCCCATGGCTTCTACAAAATAGCATCAGGGATGACACTCACGATAACACACAACTAATTGAGCTACCCTATGAAGCAATCAACTGATAGACTTGGACACACCCACACTATGGCATTGGTAACATCTTGGGATCTCCCCAATAGCCATATCTAGGATGTCAGCAGTCAACCCCTCCAAGTTCTTCTCCACTTCCTCGTAATCTTTGGCATCCCATCTCGCCACTGGAGCCACCTCTCCTCATCATTGAATAGGATATGTTCCCGGAGGTCAATATGGCCCCACATCTATGTCATCAAAAAGAGATTTTTTGATTAGTTCTTGGATAAACAAAAAAACATTTCATATGATAAAAATTAAAAAAATATTTAAAAAGAACAAAATGTGTACTTCTTACCTAGATTACCCCACTGAGCATCCTCAGGCAGGGCTGAATCCGGATCCCATTGGAAATCCAAACCAACATATGTGTAGTCATCAATCATAAGCATATGGGGCCACAACTAGTTGAAAAATGAATCATTTTACTTGATGATGGGCCCCACTATGTGTCGAGCCATGAGGTTGCACCACCTCAACATCCTTAGATCCTGTGGGGCTAGTAAATCCTAATCAACCTATAATCTTAGAAATGGGACCCTCTCGAGGAAGAAGGACACCAAAAGTGATCCATACCCAAACTGCTTCAAGTTGCCCCTTCTACATTTCGTTGATTTCCTCTTCATACTACGGAGAACTGCATCCGACCAGTTGAAGACCCGAGACTCTGTGAACTCTATGGCGTATTGGAAGTAGCTCTAGAGAGCCATGTGTGGAGTTTCTCTCCTGGCCATCCATGCTATGGTGAAAAAGATGGTTCGCAGGGTCAATTCTTGGACCCCCCAAATAGAAACCTTGCCCTTTCTTCTTTCTACCTCAGGAACACAATACTGACAACAATACTCACTCATAGGGAGTCCACCACCTCAGCCACTGGTCAAGCTAGCATGGTACCCATGTCGTGATAACCCTATTAGAAAATAAATATCCTCGATATCTAGGGTCAACGTGTGGACTCCCACATGAAACAACTGTTGGTCCATGTCCCACATATGAACTAGGTATTCCAACAATTTGAGTTGGGCCCTCATGCCTGGAATCCTGAATAATTTCAAGAGCCCACAGTCCCGGAGGGAAGCGACGGTGCCTGGGGCATTCCTGGAAATGGAATCCTCCTCCTCATGTTATTTTTCTTGCCACTTCAACATTGTGATGGTCAAACACCCACACAAGATCCATGAGAGAAGGGTCGGTAACTTGTTTCAAACTTTGGTATAATTTTTATTTGGAAAAATTCAACCTTAAAATCCATTTTTCGGCCCCCACAGGTGCCTCTTTAGTACATTGTGAGATTCTCGCAAGTGCCCTGAGGGCCACCTGTGAGAATCCTATATTCTCGCAGGTCCTGCAAATCCCACCTACAAGAATTCTTGAGCACATGGTGTGGCCCTAAAATGAACCTGAAACCCTAAAAATTGCCAATAAAAGCTAAAACTAAACCATGGAAAAGTTAAAGGATAAAGAGCTTACCTCGTTGGCTGAAACAATTCGCCAAATGATCGCTTGTGTCTCCCGTAATCAAACAAAGAAGTTTGGGGGAAAATGAGGTGTGTTGGGAATTTTTTTTGGCAAAATCACAATGAAATGGTAAAAACCCTTTTAACCCATATTTATTCACTTTTTACCACTTTTGTTGATTTTTTATATTATTTTGTCTATAAAACCTAATGCCCTAATAGTCCTATGAGTGTGTCTTTTTGCAGATGTAGCAACTTTGAAGTCCAAAATGAAGGAGTACGGGAGTTTTTTCTTTTTGTCACATGTACGACTACTTTTTAGGGTTTTTAGAAAAACCTCGAGCTCAGTCTTCGTTCGTTCTTGTGCTCGAAAATATATGAGAATGTAACCGAGTATACTTTTTCTCGTCTTTTTGTACTCGTATGGTAACACAAAAATGATGACCCTAGAGGAGTATTATTTAAGCCATTTTCACGCTCCATAAAAATGAAACAATAGCCGAGCGACCTCGTTCTCTTCACATTCGTTAAAGTATCTGAAGAAAATGTTCGATGGGTAATAGTTTATCACTTTTTCAGTCTCATCGGACTTATTTACAAAAAAGGAACTAGGAGAGTTATCTTTAAGTGTTTTTCAGACTCTCAAAACATGAAAACTCCCAATTTTTCTATCCTTGGACTCGTTAAAAAAACATCGATAGACCCATAATGGGACCGAACCACTCCTTTCTAGGGTTCGTTAAATATACTCCGAGGGACTCATATGAAGGATGAGCTTACATCAAAAAGCATATGTTATCCTCCTCAAGATTTCATAAAAATAAAGAGGTACTCGTCAGAAATGGTGGGAGAAATTTTGGGAAAGGGATGTGTTTTCATATTCATATTAATGGCAATAAGCGTTGCTCTTGAACATGAAACCCCCTATTCGTCATTTGAATCCAGGTTGGGAAATCCATTTGTCTCTCGTTCGACTTGCTACAAGGTCATATATTGGGTCATCTTTGAGTCAATGTTTCCAAGTCCTTGATCGTGTCATTCATATGTTTAAGAGAAGTTCACATGAGCCCTCTATTGAGTCAGCCATCTGCAGTTGTCCATTCTTACTATGTCGGCCTTCCCTATGTCCATTTCAACTTGTATTCATACTTTGTTTCACCCTCAAAATATGTTACTTATTTTGTGTCATTGATAGGGGATACATCAAGGCCCTCCTGTGATGAGTCTTGTTCCGTCGACTCCAACTCATTATCCAGAAACAAGACTTAGAAATTATTTAGTACCTTAGAGCCTACATGCCTTAATGGAAGGTCTCTTTGCTTGACAGGGGTTTCACATCATTGAACCCTGATCGAGAGATTCTGCCGAGTGCTTGACTTCATATCATTCATTCACATTCATTCAGATTGTACTTCGGTACCGTGGGAGTCATTAACATCAATGGTGATTTCCCTCGCACTTGTTAATGGTTTTCATCAACGACTGGTAATAAAGTGGTTTCTACCATGTTCGACTTCAGCACATGTAATTGCATGGCTAGATTCATACTTTCAGGTGATGGGATTGAAGACCCTGGGTCTCATCTTTTTGATCCAGGTTGCTATGGAGTAATGATTTGTATCGGCACATAGATCCACTTTGTATGTCATGTGGCTATGTCATCTTAATTTAAGCCTTCTTTAATAGATCCACAGTGTATTCTTGGTGGTTATGCAGCAATATGACAACATGGATCCATGGTGTATGATTGGTGGCCATGACCTACATTTATGATTTCATTCATTTGTGATCTGAGTATAGGAATCCCTACCTCATAACTAGCAATATATTCTGTAGATGCTTGGTTGTTTGCAGGTTTTCGATTAGGTGCGCTCCTGGTTTCTGACACACACACATAGTTTACAAAGTATTTCAGCTATCATAGATTCCAACCTCTTAATTTGGGGGGCATTTTGTTACACATGATTTTGGTCACTCCGGTGATGTCTCAACAGTGATGTATTCAGGCTCCCAAAAAGGACTTTTTGACTGATAAAAGTGGCTCCTATCTTTTTCCAAAAAAATATTTTTAAAATGAGTTCGCAGGCTGCCTATGGTATAGGCTACGATAATCCTTCATTCTCATAGGCCAACCACACTTAGGGTGTGAACTGTTCACAGTTTGCTCCATAGATAGGGTGCAAACCTATTTTTTATCTTGGAAAGGAGAAGAGGTCATGAAGATTCTAGAAGGGGATCTTCTAGAAAATGAGTTGGCATTCACATGGTTGTCATTATACTGACTTCTCAAATTTGGTGGGATCATCCTCATCCATTTAACCATCTCTCCTTCTCCTATATATTGAAAGGTTTCTCATGGAAAAGGTTAAGCAAGATTGAATGAAGAATTGGTGAAAGAATTGTGTGAAGAACCCTGCTTGGACAGAAGTTTGAAGACTCTATTTGGTCTATCAAGAGGAATCGGATCTTCTTCATGCAAGTGCAGAGCAAGTGTGTGTGTTGGAAACAAGGGTCACTAAAAGGAATCTTGCGACATCAAGGTGATCAGTTTGTATCTTCTACTTTCATTTAATATAATACAGGGACATGTCCCTTTCCCATAAAATCACTCTTATTTTATAGCATAACTCCTTGATCATATGCATAAGTTGACATTGAATATACTTTGCTATCTTCACTTTGGTTGGTTTGTGTTGTCTTGGACCTGACGTCACAAGAGCACCATAGCAAAGTGGGAACAACAGAAACCTAAAGAAGCGATATCAAGGTATGTCACTTATTCCTTCTTTTTAGTAGATTCAATGACTACAACTTAGGGAAAGAGTTGTGTCTTGTCCTATTTTGTTCTATATCTGGGTGGATCTAGGGAGATATGTTAGTGTCCGCACCTATCGATTTTTCCGATAACAGAGCCTCATTATAAAATTGTCTTCTCACAGATGCGAGTAGCTATCACATCTCTTCACAGAGATAAGCTACCACCATTCTAGCGAGTCTTTCACCGTGTATCTTACAGTCATTGTACATTTTCGCTCATTAATAGAAAATTGTGTATTAATGTATATCTGTGTTTATGGTTGCATATCAGATACATTTCTATTATAATATTGGATATTCGAGATATCTTTGCACATTTCTTTATTATATCTCTGTTCTCATTCCGTGCCGAAAATAATCCAGATCGGGATCAAAGGATCTTAGTGTTGGATTTAGCCCTCTAGGACACCCCTTCCAAATGGTGGACCAATCACAAAGCCTTAGTTGAGAAATGGGATGATGTGAAGCAAGCTATATGATATGTATTTCAATATAAGGAGCAGTTGGAATCAGAGATGTGAATGGATTTCCATGTTGCACAATTGTTCAATGGACATTCTTATCCTAAAGCACATATTGAATAATGTGTGAGATGGTGGGAAGTTACGGAAATACCATCTCTCTTATGGGTTCAAGTATTTCGCCATTCACTAGGTCCAATTATGAAATATTGGTACATACATGAAGAAACTAGAAGACAGACCAGGGACTGGAAAATTTTGGCAGATCATTTTTGCAAGGACTTCTCATTTACAAGTAAGTACCTTGAGCTTAAAGTAGTCTTGTAAAGAATTAAAGAATTCCTTTCTACAGATACTGGTGAATGGACAACAGACCTAGTGGTATATGAAAATCCTATCCAAGAACTTCAGTCTAACCTTCACCTAATCTTGGACGAGAGACCTCTAAAATGATATAAAATTGAGAAGGATTTGGAAATCCTAGATGCTTTAGAAGAGTTGAGAAACTTAGCCATTAAGGAAACAAAAGGAAGCAGATAAATCCAGAACATTATACCTAGCCAAACGGATGGTTCTTATAATTATCCATTGAAGTTGCATAAAGTCAATATAGGGACTGTAGAGAAACCTAAGATATCTATGGTAGGAGATTATTGGGATGAGAAAAATAACCAAGAAATACATAGCCTGTTGCAAGAGTATGAGGATTTGTTCCCAAAGAAAATTTCAGAGATAAAAGCGATTAAAGGAGATATGGGAGAGATGAAAATTCAACTAAAACTAGGATCAAAGCCTATAATTCATAGACCATATCACGCTAACCCCAGAGTAAAAGAGAAGGTTAAGAGGGAAATAGAAAAGATGTTGGAAGTTGGATTTGTTTTTGCAGTGGAAGAAGAAGAATGGGTTATCCCAATAATCATCCATAGAAATAAAGGAACATAGGAAATTAGTGTCTGTGTAGACTACAAAAGCCTTAATTTTTCCTATGTGCATGACCCTTTCCCAACTACTTTTACTAATGAGGTGCTAGAATAGGTTATGGGGAAATAATCTTACTCATTTACATATGGATTTTTGGGGTATCACCAAGTAAGGATTGTTGAAGAAGACAAAATGAATACCACATTCATAATAGAATGGGGTTCATTTGCATATAATGTGATGCCATTTGGCCTAAAGAATTCCCCTGTAGTTTTTTTCTTGATTGTAATAACATCTTTCCGATAATTTATTCACAAGTTTATAGAAGTTTATATGGATGACTGGACAATATATAGTCTTCTCAAGGAACATGTAGTGCTACTACGTCTGATGTTTGAAAGATGTAGATAATTGCAGATATCGTTGAACCTCAGAAAGTGTATCTTTTGTGTGCCACATGGAAATTTTTTAGGCCATATAGTATGTCAAGAAGGAGTACTGGTAGACCTAGCAAAAGTTGTATTTATTGTGAGCATGTTGTCGCCTACAAGTGCTAAGTAGTTTCTCTCCACTCTGGGGCACACAGGGTACTATCACAGGCTTATCAGAGGATATGCAACCATTCCTGCACCTATGGAAAATATACTAAAGAAGTCTGAAGTGTTCCAATGGACCCCAGAGTGTGATAAATCATTCTATATCAAAAAGGAAAATATTAGCACAACACCTATTATGATATTTCCAAACTAGGAAAATGAATTTCATGTGCATGTAGACGCATCAAGTATTTCCCTGGGAGCCATATTAACACAACTAGGATATGGAGCCATGGATCATCCTATATATTTTTCTAGCATGAAGTTGTCTCAAGCTGAGTGCAACTATACAAACACAGAAAGGGAGGGTTTAGCTATGATTTATGCTCTACAAAAGTTTAGACATTATTTGTTAGGCTCTCATTTTAAGTTCTTTTCTTATCATTTTGTGCTAAAATATCTAGTTAACAAGCCTGTTTTGGAAGGAAGATTTTGTTGATGGTTGTTACTATTTCAAGAATTTTCATTTGAGGTGATCCTTAAACCTGGAAGATGCAACGTAGGGCCTAATCACCTGTATATATTAGATTCAAGAGAAAGTGGTGTAGCAATCGATGATCATCTCCCAAATGTAGACCTTTCCGGGGTTGAGGTCGTACCAGAATACTTGGAAGACATAATAGTCTTCTTAAGTATAGGGGCCTGCCCAGAAACATACTATGCAACTTAGAAACATCATATGGTGGTTAGAACAATGGACTATCAATTGACTGTAGGAAAATTATATAAGTTGGGACTAGATAGTATCCTCAGAAGATGTGTATTAGATCATGAAAGACAAGATATATTGTGGGAGTGGCACAGTGGAGTTGCGGGAGGTCATGTTGGAGGAAAGGCCACTGCGCAGAAAGTCCTCCAAGATGGAATATGGTGGGCCACACTCTTCAAGGATGAAAAGGTGTATGATATATCTTGCGATGTTTTTCAAGGAGTGGGAAATCCATCACAAAGAGATGAATTACCTCTTCATCCAGTTCAAGATCTACAATCATTTGAGAAATGGGTGGTTGACTTTATTGGGATGATTAACCCCACAACTAAGAATTCAAAGGCCAGGTATATTTTTACCACAATTGATTACCTTACACATTGGGTAGAGGCAACAACTATTTAGTATTTTTTGACTGATATTGTTGCTAGGTTCATTTTGGAAAATATTATCACTCAGTTTGGATTTCCTAGGAGTCTGACCAATGATCAGGGTGGTCTTTTTACGAATAGTAGAATAGAAAATATTACAACATATTTCTTGATCCAACATCATAAGAGTATCCCCTACCATCTACAAGCCAATGGAATAGTGGAAGCATTTAACAAGATTCTAGGGAGATGATTAACAAAGGTTTGTTGCAAAAATAGGAAGGATTGGGATGACAGAGTCCCAACAATATTATGGGCTTACAGGACAACCACAAAGAAACTCCATAAGTACACTCCATTTTATCTATTTTATGGGAAAGAGGTTGTGGTACCTACAAAATTCATTACTTTGAGTCTATATATTGCAAAAATTACACACATGTTGGAGGATGAATCACTTGCGCAAAGGATCATGGAATTGAAAGAACTGGAAGAGACCAAGTTTTTAGATGACTTCCATCAATCAGTTGAGAAAGAAAGGTAGAAATATTGGCATTACAGACACATTGACATCAAAGTATTTGCACAAGGAGACAAGTTCCTACTATATGAAAGTCGATACCAGAAACATCCAGGCAATTTGCACATGCATTGGTTGGGACCATTTATAGTTGCGAAGATATGACCTTCGGGAGCAGTCATAATTGTGCAATTGGATGGTATAATTAAACCAGGATGTGTGAATGGTGGTTACCTGAAACCCTATATGTCTCATAAATTAGCTAAAGTATTGTTTCTTTAGTATGAAGGAGCATGTATAGTAGTTAGATTTGAGTTTTTGCAATTTTTATGATCTGAGTTAACAAAGTTGAAGAGTGCATTGTTGCACCGCGACATGTAGTTCATTTTTTTGTCTAAGTGTTATTTTGATGCAGAATTTCTTACTCAGCAGGGTAGGATTAGAAGAGACATATTTATATTGATGACAATGATTAAATATGATGGGGACCCCTTTTTGGTCAGAGGGAAAATGAATCTGGATGAAATCCTAGTCCATGTGCCACACAAACCCAGTCCATTCATAGCCTTTATTACCACTACATTAACCTATCTGAATTTTGTTAAACCATAAAGTTGAAATACACAAATATTCCATTGTTATTTGCACCAATATTCTCATCTGTTAAACGTTAATGTTTGGAATCGACCACATCCCTGACCAACCTGCCTAGTAAATGAAAAGATCAACCAATAGTTTTACCCCGTTAACCAGTCCCGTTGGGAAACTCAGATCCAAGTTGCATCTATAGGTTTAATGATGAATGGAAGTTATTACATAAATTTATAGCTAGGAATAGGTATAAGGTTATGTGAAATCGGTGTAGGATGCATTGTTTACCATAGATAACTTAGCAATTTGTGAATTCTGAATTGTGAGGAAACCTGTGTAATACATCGCCCCTCAGTCATGATCCCCAATCCATGTTTCACCTATGGAATTTGTTGATAGCTCAAAATCACCATGTAGAGAGCTATAGGGAACATAAGCTTTGTTTCGAAGGATGTAGTACCATATGAGCCCTATGACCCCCGGGTCAAGATCGTGGATGATCTCAAAGGAAAGGTTGAGAAAGTCAAGCTCCTCAACCTTGACCTAACATACCAGGTTATGTTTCTGTAAACGAACATCGATGTCTTTTGGATTGTCACTCTGGATGAGTTGGGAGGCATGTAGCTCATTCCAAATCCTCAGTCCATCAACCTATTTAAATATAAAATTACGAACCTCAAAGGCTTGTCAGTTTTCGACACCACTGGGGAAGTTGCGAGGTGTAACAATTTTCTCATCAGCAGGGTACACAACAGGAGCCTGTGTTTGGATAGGACATATCCAATTCATGTAGAGGACATCCACCAACTTACTAGACTTTCCATCAAAGGAGAATATGTGTCCAAAGGTTTCCAGGGTCTCAATAGGCATGGAAAGAAGAACGAGGAGCCCATTTTATATGAGCGGTTTCATACGTAGAGGGGAGGGCACATAGCCAATATCGACCCCATTCTACCCGACATGATCATGACAAGTTGTTATATAATTTCTAGCAAGGTCATGTGGTCTTATTACAAAGGAGAGTGTACACTAGATTCCCTATGAGTGACATATTTTTGTGCCAATGGCATTGTCTTCCACTGGTGCAACTATTTACTGGAGGAACTCCTGGTGGCTTGTGAGGAAGCACAAGATAAGGGTGGCACTTTCACCTATGACTACTTGTTGGTTGCATTCTCAATGCTAAAGTGGATGCCACTTCCAGGAAGACTGTTATCACTAGCAAATAAGGGGCAATTGGAAAATATGTTCAAGCCTTGGCACTCAAGGTCGGACTCAAAGAACACCACCTTCAACAACATGAGGTTCTCGAAATGGTACAATAGGTTTCTCGATGTAAATCATATGTTGCACATTCTACAGGAATTGCTCAATTGCAATACAAGAAACATTGCATTCAGCATGAACTATGACCATACATTTGTATGGCTAAGGTATGCCAATAGAGAGGAATTCCACTCATGTATGTTTCCATTATACTTAGATGAGGATGCCTTTGACAAGGAGGTTATTTCATGGTCTAGAGTAAAACGCAAACCGTGAAAGTCGAGGATGCATTACCTTCTTCCTGTGGATCTGTTGAAGAAGAGGGGTTAGGAAGCATGGGTAGGACCAAGCTCGGGCCCGAAGGTATAGAAGAAATAAGCCCCAATACAGAAAAACTCTTACGAGGAGGAGGATACACAACCACTGGAGAATAAGAAAAGAACACTACCTATGTTCCCATAGTTTCCAGAGAAAGCTATGTTGATAGGTAAGGATGTCAACGAAATTCTCAGAACTTCATTCATCACAGAGGCAATGGATAAGAAACCCAGGATGGGGATCTACCCAAGAAAGGTTCTGAACCCCCGACCCATTTCATCTACTATTCCTCGCACTCACTCAACGGCTTGAGTAACCCATATTATAGATATCCAAGATGACTCTCATCTTGAAACCACTCCAACCACCACAATCATCACTAAGAAAACTCCATCACCACCACAACCCCAATATCCTCCTCAAGAAACCTCCATTCCATCCCAAAACATTGACCCAAAACCCATGTAGTTAGATCCCCCATAGATACCTAAGCAGAGACCAAAACTCCCTGGTCGAAACCCAGAAGTACCCGAAAAGAGGCTAAAACTTACTAGCCCAAACCTTGAAGCTCATGACCAACATATCATATGCTTTGTGCCAACTCAGGACACTATGTCTTCAATGGAGATGCAAGCAGGACTGGATTCTTAAGTCCTAAGTCCTCAACGCACTTCCTCAATGACTAAGGTTGAGGGTGCTATTGGAAGCACAATACAGGAAGTTGATTTCCACAAAGACACAGAGGCACCAGAGCTTTATAAGGAACCTGAGACAACCTCAGGATAAAGCACAATGTCAGTGCAGGAACAAATGGAGCTAGTCCTCCAAAATCCTCAGCAGTGCGTAGAGTTAATGCAACGTTTCTTGTCTAGAACATAAGTACTAATGTTCCTGTCATCGACGTTGAGTTTGAGGCTTGTGCCAGGACCATGTACAGGAAAGGAGGAGGTGGAGACTCCTTCATAGAATTCAATGGCTAATGGAATTCCATTGCAGGTCTGAGTACCTAGGGAAGCCACCCCTTCTTCCACTAACCTTTCACAGTGGCCAACAATGCATCTAGTTAGAGTGATCATAGCCTCAACTAATCAACTGGAGAACAGGTTCCAACATGTTGAAAGGACTACATAATTCACAAGGGAGGAAGAACTCCTTGCTCAAGTGCACAGAACATAGGAAGAGTACGCCAAGATCCAGGCGGAGTAGAAACTGAAAAGAGTCCAGGAGAGGCTTGTTGAACACTGGCCAAAAATAATGAAAGTAGTTCCACAACTGCTAGAGTCCAGTGCTACAATAGAGCCTAATCATCAGATCAAGATACTGTTGACGGTCGAAATTGTCCGTCCGCCAATTGAGAGAGTGGAACCGGTCCGGGGTTGTCTAAATAACCCAAGCCGTTTGGAATGAACCACCCTGACGGGTTTAACGGCTCCGTTAGCCACTCTAAGGTCTCCTAAGAAAACCAAAGAGCAAACTAACCTATACTAACTAATCTAACTAAAACAAATAAAACAAACTAAAACTAATAAAACAAATTAACTAAAAACAAACTAACACACTAATCTAATCAAAACAAACTACTAAATTAAACTAAAACTAAATATAACTATTTTAACTATTATATACAATCTACTAATTACTAATATAATAACTCAAATCAACTATCTAATTTACTAGCTGCAATATTACTTATTCACAAATGTACACTGTAAACAACCTACAGATTTAATTAAAACCTGCAAAACTCATGTACTTTCTGCCCTAAGACAACAAGATATGTTTTTGATTTTTATATTTTATGAAAAAGAAATAAAACTACTGAAATTAAACAATCTAATATATTTACTGAAATTAAACAATCTAATATAAATCTAATTAAACTTATATTTAAATTAAACTACTTCTAGAAACAACAAAGAAAAGATTAACTGACCTGGAAGCGCTCCTAATTTGTCCCGTGTTTGATGTTTCCGAAGCTGGTCGAAGGAAGTAAACTTGCACCGGTTAATCCCAAAGCTTTTCATAAACGATAGGCTGTGCTTCTCTTTGAGTTGTTAACAGGACAAACAAGACATAAAAGATCACAACAATTATATGATTATAAATCTCTGCAATGAGGGAAACCTGTTATGCAAAAACTTATATTTAACAATTCAATTCATAAAGAAGATAAACCTGTCATTCACAAACTGAATTTAGACAATTGTTATATCTTTCATACACTTGGAAGAAACCAGATATGAATTACAGTGATTAAAATTATATCATTTGCACATGATCAAGATAGCGAAAGTAGTCATAAACCATATACAAATTGATATACACAACATGAAACAAAATGTTGATATAACGAGAAGCTAAAGCTGTGACAAAACACCAAATTCTACTTATGTTTGTATTAAAACTCCATATCCTTGTTCTCCCACAAATGAGGATGAACATTATTACAAAAATCATAGGTATATATAAGTCTCTCCATAGGGAAAAACCTCCCTGTGGATAATATCAAACTATTTTACATAATCTGGGAAATATCCCAAAATCTACTAAACTAGGAAAATAAAATGCAAGTAAAATCTTTGAAATATCCCCTAACTGCTCATCATATCCAATGAAATTTCGAATTCATCTGCAATAGACCAAAAATAACCAATTAGAAAGACATTTTCATTAAGAAAACAATAAAAATTGATCCTACAGACTTAGCTACAGAATCATCTGATTCTGTAGCTAGTCTAAAACAACATACATGATCAACATTGAGATTAATTCAAATCTTTTTAAGGAATTCAAATTAATCATCATCCAAGAAATAACTAAAAATGAATCATTGAGATCAGAGTGATTTTATCATTCAACATTAAATAAGATCAAAATGATTCAACTGCACATAGAGATAGGAATACTCTGTTGTTCTGTTACCACAAAAATCAGGGCTTCAGAGCTATAATCGAACAGTAGTAGGATTGTTTCTCATCCGATTGGAATCGATAGTGAAATATGTCATGAATGATTGTTAAACAAGGATACAATTCAATCCAAAAAAATCAAATTCCAATCATTATAGCTGTAACAATATACCAACGCAATTCATATCATTTAATTGAATGCAAAGAATAGAAATGCTCTGTTTCAATCATAATCATAAGTCGGGTAAATGAGATCACATGTATTAGGATCATAATTGTTCTTCAACAAATCAAATCCATCTATTATGAAACTGTTTTGATACTCAATCGAACACAAAACAAATCGCAGACCTTTCGCTATACCTGTGAATCAAATTGAATTATTATGATAACCGTAAGCAAGCGATTTAGGTGAAAAATGAATTCAAACGATAATCGTCAGATAACCAAAATCGTGACAGGATTAATCAAGAACAGTTTGAAATGGATTTCGATTTGCACAGTAAGCAAATAGGATTGATTAATTTGGAATCAATTAAATATAGAACAACATTGTAACAATCAAACTCAATCAATCCGTTTATCAACTATAGCACATAGATCACCATTAAACCAAATCTGAGCATGATTGTGTTTCAAACTAAATATGAAAAATTTCCTTTACAAACCAATTAATGAGAAGGAAAATAATCAAATGAATTCACACGAAGATTTACTCAAATCCAATTGATTTCTATACTGAGCATAATCAAATCGAAAATCAAATTAAAATGTGTTTCTATTCAAAGCCAGTCCATATATAGAATGCATGCAATGTAACTGAGCAAATTAATGCTGGAAATAGAGCCAATCCACAACCGAATCCAAATTCATTATATAAACAAGGATTATTTACAAAAAACGATTGATATCGAACATACCTGTGTGACGACAAGGCTACTTGATGGGTGAAAGGGAGTTCTGAAGAACAGATCTGAAGGAATGCATACAGACTCAAAACGCATGTTCCAGCCACTAAAAAATTGACCTGTAAAATGAGGGCTAGATCTCTGTAGTAGCTCACTTTCTGAAGAAACCACTCATACTGAAGGTAAAGGGGATAAAAACGGTTATGGGTTTTCAACGACTCGAGCTAATTCAAATCCATTTTCCCAGAATCACTCATGAAAAAATGTGACTCTGGGGGCAATTACGGGGCAGTTTTCTCTGGCAAAATGAAAACACAACCGACTCTGAAAACCATGAGGGTTCAATTCACCCTTCAGGAGCCAAGAGATAACACACAGTGATCTGGGCTGAGGGACAAGGGTTTGAACAAAGTAGGCTTAGAGATTTTCCCAAAAATCAACAAAGATAACCCTGGTAAGGATGTAAGCATTAATGCAAAGTGTGCGAGGATTGTAGAGGTTATCTCTGGCCATGCATAAGAGTTATTATAAAAGTACAACCACCAGTTTACTGTTCTACCCATTAAAGCATAGTTCAACCATTAAGCCATGTGCACAAACAATGAAATCGAATGGATATGTGCATACCAATGTGCGCAAGTGTTATACCATAATGTTTCCAAATCCGACATATAAATCAAAACCCAATATTAAACATGCGCCAATGTATATAATCAACAGTTTATCAAAATGCCAAATGAATTTCGTATAATTGACAAGCCAAATTTGTGAAAAGATTATCATAAGGATTATATCACATGTATATAAAAATTTTAATCAAAGCCTTATGTATTTTCAAAGATTTAATGATCAGGCAAGTCATATAAATTTCAAATCCCAATATTAATGTATTGCAAATTCAATGAAACTCAATCCCACAATCAATATGAGAATGACCAGTGAATACAGTTCGAAAATTCTTTTAGCTACACAATGATAAACAAAGGTAAGCGCAGTAAGCACATTGATAAAAAAGATCATGACAGTTCAGATAGTGATCAAAATGTGACTTCAAAGGACTAAGATTTCACGCTTACAGTCATGAAAACAAAATGAAGATAAGCGTGCGAAAAGGTGCAAAGAATAAAAAGCATCGTTCATTTGAAAATTGCGACGAAAACTTGAAGTTTGCAAGACATAGGTGTAGGCAGCTTATAGAATCAGTGGAAAAATGTGAATTGGCTGCCAACAGATACTCCAGGAAGAACGGTCACAACTAGCCATTTGCGTAGAAAATATGGAAGTACAGTTGTGAGAGAGTCGAAAAGAAGAAAAGAAACAACCTTGAAAGATGCAAGAGAAGATGGAGAAAATAATTTTGGAAGGTAACAATTCTCAAGCATCACTACATAAGCTCACAACCGAGTGCACACTGATATTTCAAGAAGTCAATGACTGGATGGGAATTATCGCAAGGCACAACCAAAATCTGGAGGACGTGCATGAAATAACATAGTTTCTCAATGAGGAAGTTGCAATCACCATGGATCCGCTACAGAAATAGGATAAATTTGATCAAATACAACAAGCAGACATTGAGTTGAACACTCTGTGTGAGGTGCAATCAGTAGCCAAGAAAGAGCTATGAAAATTTAGACCTATTGTCCAAATAGTCTACATGCAGATGCATTACATAGATTTTATAGCAGAATTCATAATGGAACTCACTGGTCACATCCAAGCCTAAAGGATGTGACTCAATAGTTTATCTCTGAAGCCCGACTCCTTACAAGGAAGTGCCAGGATAAAATTGGGAGTTTCCAGGAAGTCAAGAAGCAGGCCTTAGAGTTTGGTCCCAGAGTTGGCCCCTTAGTTTGAAGAGGCAGAGAAAGAGAAAGCGCAAGAAAAAGATGAAATAAAAGAGGAGAAGGAGGACAAAGGAAAGCAATAGGCACTCCTAGAAGCTGTGAAAGAGACAAGTACCTAACTCGAGGGCGAGTCAAGGATTGTGGTCGAAGCCTATTGGGCCCTTTGTTTTTGGTTTGAAACTTCATAAGGAGGAATATAGTCCCAGGTTTGATCAAACACAATTTGTGCAAGCTACAAAAGAGATGGATAGTGGAGAAATCAAAGAAACAAAAAAAGGTTGTGAAAAGGGATAATGCAACACCAACAAGGAAAAATCAATTACAACAGAACAAGAACAAGAAAGCATGTAGAGCCCAAAGCTAGAAGATTCCACTCAGCCTATATATGATATGCATACTATTGTAAAAGGATTGGGTTAGATAGTAGTGTTGGGTATGGTTGGGTTTAGTTGAGAAAAGGTTTTTTGATTGTAATTTGTATACATTTTTGGGGAAAAGGGTAGATAGAGCTCTTTGACATGGGTCTGAAGTCATAATTTTGTAACAGACTACTGATTTGTATCTATGCGATTGTATTCAAGAAGCTCTGTTGCTAATATATAAAGGACCAAAAATTTTGAAATATACTATGTCATTCCGTGTTTATGCTTATGAATTGTCCCTTTACAGTTATTCTTTATGGTTGATAATATAGATATGCTATCTTTGTTTACAAATGATTCCCCAACTTGAGTGTATTTATTTCCAGTATGAACGAGTTCATATTTTTTCTGTGGTTAGTCTATATTGTGCAAGATCATGATGAATCTTGAAGGTTCTGGAAACCCACCTAAGTATTGTCCTTTCCCTTCCCTATATTTTTGTATTTGTTGCGCTTTATGTGATACTTCTTCTATTAGGAGGAGATGAAAATGCCAATTATTAGGACGATTGTTCCCATGTTATTAGTGAGATACAACCTCAAGGTTCAAATCAACCTAAGGCTACTTCTGGGAAGTCAAAGGGGGACAAGATTGATAAAAGAAAGATTGCCTCTCATAGTGGCAATTATGGATTTTAATTTATATTTTTTTATGATTGAGTTGTTGAAGACAGTGATCTACAGAAAGTTTGGACAACAAGATATTTTTGGGGATAATGTGGATTATGTGGATATTTACATATTTTTGGATATGATTTGAATTATTTCTAATATTCAAATATTCAAATTTTGAAGGTATTTAAGGGAGTTACAAGGAGGCATGTGTTTAAATGATTATCCAATTATCTTTTATTTTATATTTTGAAAAATGATAAAAGAAGGGAGTCACAAGGGGTCCCACCTACCCATTTATTATTAAATAAATACCCTTAACTATTATTATTGTTATTATTTCTCCTAAATTAAATTAGTTAAGTCAAACTAACTTAACTAAAGAAAGTAGTTGAACTACTTCAACTTATTTGGAAGGAATAAAAGATAAATGATAAGAAGAACCAAGGGGAGAATAGAAGGATAAAGAAAAACTAAGGTTTTCTTTTTTGTTTTCATGAGATAGTTTCAGATTTTATCCATTCTTGAGTTCATTCAAAGCCTAATTCTATTTTTGACAGCAGGATTCTATTGTAGACAACAAGGTTCACAACTAAACCAAATCATTCAGATGCTTGTTTTAGAGGTGTAGATCCATCCTTGATAGTCTGTGTATACTTGTATGTTTATCGATTAAGTTTCATAGCTAATAAAGGATATTTTTCAGAGTCAAATTGACAACAGTCTGTGACAAGATGATCTGGATTATAAAGTTTAGTTTTTACTTATTGTCAGAGTCCTTTTGTATGGTTTTCATCAAGGTTCTCTAAATTAGACTTTGGTCCATGCCATCATAGGGATTTTGTAAAGAGAGAAACACTTTTGATTTCTTGGAATGGAATAAAGAGGATTGTTATTCTATCTCATTTGTGTGTACCTATGACTTGGTTGCTTTTTATTTTTTATCTCCACATTTACTTTTTGTAATCTGTATATTTTTCATAAACGTATATAATTATTTTATGTTATTTTGCAACATTCTTTTCATAAAAAAACAATCATCCTAAACCCTTGTAATTAATACTTGCATATTGGGAAAATATTTTGAGGCTATAAAACATAGGGTGATATTCCCAACTATCTTGTCTTAGCTAGGAAAGATTAAAAAATGATTCAGTAATATAACTCATATATTTTCCTCAACAACCATGATTACATATATCTTATTAGTGTTTATGAGTCTCTTCATTTGTCCTACGCTAACACGTTTATTTTTTACCCTCATGCTGTGGGATCTAACAATATATTCCACTCCCCCTTTAGTAAGGGGATATTTGTTCTCATGATGAAAGAAGAATTATTTTCTATCATAAAGATAAGGACTCCCTAACATTATGCCACATACATCATGTGATACAACATCCAAATCCACTTCGTCAATCAACTTTGAAGCAATAGAAAATCTGACCCTACATTGCTTGGTGACATTAAGTTTTTATTTATCACATACACAACCAAGAGGATAAGGATTTGGATGTGGTTTAGTTTCAAGACCCATATTTTTGACAAGTGCTTCAAATATCAATTTTACTTGGGAACCTAGATCAAATAATGTATCTATCTTAGTGTGGTTAGATACAAATCTTATATGGAATAATTCATTCCTCTTTCTTTCATGATCATGAGATTCATTATTGGAATTTGAACTAGCATGAAGGAAATATTTACCTTGTACTCCAACCACTGTGATATTTCCTTCATCCCCTGAATCGGAACCAAGATCTTGTTGCACTGTAGCAACAGTCTTTGTCTTCCCCTTTTCATCGAACCGTTTCGGTCTCTTCTCCGGATGTAGTTTCCAAAAATGTTCATCATCATGACCACTCTTCTTGCAATGAGTGCAATATGGCTTTCCTTCTTCTCTCTTTATAGTGGCAGTCTATTTTTCCTTCCTTTTAAACTTATTAAAATGATTATGTGGGAGATTGGAAGGTTTCTTTGTGGGATATTCTTGAACATGATTTACCCTGTTCTCAAGGTGAGTGGCTTGCACACAAACTTCGGTAAGAATGATGGGGTTAAACAATATCAAAGTATGTTGAATATAACTGTGAAGTGCACCAATATACTTCATTAAGGTTTCATAAGAATCCAAAGAAATGTTTAATGCAAGAGGTTTCTTCCTAAATTCTTTTGTGAAACTTTGTACAGTTTGACCCTTACTTTGTCTTAAAGTTTTCCATTCCATCATTGATTTATGTAAATAACCCAATGGATAAAATTGATTCATTATCACTGATTTAAATTCCGACCATGAGCAAAGAAGATTACCACAATTAATTTTGTCCTAAAGTTTTCTCTCCCACCATATGAGAGCGGTGCCTTCCAACCGAAGAGAAGCCAATTGCACTTTAACTTCCTCTTCAACAATCTGTTGAACACGACAATATACTTCAACCTATTGGATCCAATTATCTAGCTTTTTAGGATTAACATCTCCATTAAACATAGGTAAAGAAAATTTTACATCAATCTTTAATAATGGATTCTTAAAAGAAATTTTATGGCTAGAATTATGAGAATGATGAAAATGCTCAGAGGAAGAAGAGATAGAACTTGATGGTGAAGATGGAGGCTCAGGAGGGTCTCATCCAACCCCTCGATTCATTGAATCATTATCATCTACCTGTGCTTCATTTTTTTTCCATTTCTTATTCATCCTCTTCTTGTAGTCTCGATACATTCTCTCGACCATTTCTGACATGCGATAAAAGACCATATGGAATTGTTTCTCATGTTCATCACGCTTTTCCTCTTTGACCATTTTCTTCCTTTGGGATGCATGACCAACTTTGAGATTGAAATTATTAAGAGTTCCTTCACCCTCATTGTTCTTAGCCCTAGTAATAATTCACACTAAAAAATTCAAGCCAAATATGACTTCTCTTATACCACCATGATCTGGGATCTTTTTATCAATGTGACTTATAAAGAATTGTACTAAATGAGCATAAATTGAAGTGAACCATAAAGAACAATAATCAAGAGACATAAGAATCATATAAGAACACAAAAAACTTGATAACGAAGTTCATTCGTGGTGGACTACGTCTCCAGGTCCTACTCTCAAATGGGTAGGCCTTTTTATTAACTCAACAAAAATTTGGAAAAATACATAAGTATACCTCATTCTGGAGTTAAGCTATAGAATATTTGCTCAGATCAGAAAAAAAAAAAAACACCACTGAATTCATGCCATTGAATTACCCACAAAAAACTATCTCCACACCTCGATCTGAGTCTAGCAATTCCAGGCCCCTGAGGAAATTCACCTCAGTTTCCATGCCTGCACCTACAATTAATTCATGGGAAAATTTCTTGAAAATCATGACGTGTCCATATGACTACGCCCTGGTATGACTCCTGAAATCTGGAAGACTTGAATTCTTAAATAAAAACGAAGGGTGGATGTTCCAACATAGTCGTTAGGCTAGTTGGTTGGTGGAGTTATATTAAAAGTATAGTGGTTGGGGGAGGTCTTAGGGTCAATCCCACGAGCCTCCCCTTTTTGGCACTTTTTTACAGCAAACCCAAAGTTGGTGCTAACCATTGGTGGTGATTGTTATATATGGTGGAGGGATAGTGGTTAACCAAATATGACGAAGCTTTAATCTTGGTGAATCATTGCTAGTTTGGAATCCCAACTAGATTTGGTAGATCTTTCCACTATTTTAGCGGATTTATATTTATTATATGTTTTTTTTGGAAATTCGGTTGCTATCCCTCATTGGGCATTTCCCTACTGCCACGAGTCATCCCATGACTATACCACATGGTGACAACTCATTGTCCCACATCACCTTCTTTCACAATCACTTCCATGCCATCTTTTCTTGGTTAGATTTCTATGTCACCGGATAGGTGGTTGTATGGTCTGCCACGTGGCTGTATGGACTGCCACATGGAACTTTTTCATTGGTCCACAAATTTTCCCAAAAAGTCAAAAAATGTGTGACACGTGGTAGCCTCTAGTTTTTCCACATCACCATGTGATGTCAACATGACATGTGTCCACCTCTGTATGTGCCACATATATTGTACAGATGATGATGTCATCTGTACTGGTGTTGATGTCAGCAGTACAGATGATGACTCATACCTACTGATTGGGTTAGGTTGACCAAAAATTTGAGTGTGAATATGTTTTGATTTGTAACTCCATTTGACAATTCATTTACATCGTTGGAGATCTTGTGAGATGCTCTTCGCGATAATGCCAATTTCACTGAGTTTTGAGGACTTTGAAATTTTTTCCCTTTCTCTATCTACTGAGGCCATTCTAAGCTTCCTAAGTTGCTTCTATGAATTCTGAGTTATCCTTTATCTCCTCTAGATCCTTTTTGGATCACCAACCCTAGTTATCTTATATGCATGTTTTAGTGATGAAGATACTATTATCTTTTGTAATTATTTTTAAACTACTATAGGTAATGTGTTGTTGGTTGATGGATTTTTCCCTTAATGATGAAATAATATTGTATCTTTTTATTTTTTAAATTTGTTAAATTTTTTATGGACTCATCTCTCATTTGTAGGGAGTTACAATATTTTATACAAATTATTTCCTTCTTAGTTTTTTAAAGTGTAAGATTCAATTGACTATAGATTGCATTTTCCCTTCCTCATTCTAAGAGTAATACAATGGAATGTGGATGTTTTACAACACTCCGAACAATCCCTTTGACTGATGTGTTGCATGAGGGAAATATCTATCTGGTCAAGTACCAAGACTTGCACCTACTTCCAAACACATGAAATGGCTTGCAGCTTGCACTAGTGAGATGGCCCATGAGGGGGAAACTTGTGTATGGGGAAATTTACTAATCTGATCATGCCAAAATATAATATATTGGAATAATTCAAGAATAATGAAGCACCATCCAAACAATACTTTACGATGTACAACTATACTTTAGCATCATCAAGATATATCTAGCCTAAACAGAGGTTGTTGCACATTTATACATAATATACCACTCCATGCTATTTAATGATTTGGGAAATTTTTGTGAGGATGCTTATCGATGAAATTAAGAGTTTTTTGCTTGTCAATGAGGGAACTTGTGAGTTTTAATTATGGATGCAACATGGTTGTTGCGTGGAAGATTATGTGAATCAAAATCTCATATTTAAGAAAAGTAGATTTCCAGACATTGCAGATATATCTATAAGAATTATGGGACAACCATGGTTGGACTCAAGGTAAGCATTCAATTCCTTTTGTTTGATTAAATTTGGCACGGTATTTCAACCTTTAAGGTTAAAATGACTGATTTTAGATTTGGAAAGTTGACCTTTTTTCTTCTCTGAATCATTTCATGTTGGGACATGAGTCCTGAATGTGGTTTATATATTGGAATATTTGATAATGAAAAGTTGTGTTTTTCTTGTTCAATACTTGAGTCTATGAAATTTTTCATGTTTTAAAGTCATGTTGTGTGGAAGGACTTTACTAACTCTTTGAAATTTTCCTTGTTTTAGACCTATGTGGAAGACCTTTACTAAGATCAATCTCCTCATAGACTTGAGAACAAGTAAAATACTCAGCTTGAGCACAAGTAAAAGACTCAGATTTACCTTTTCATTATCTAACTTTAAGTATTTTCCTAGAAAAATTCCAACATCTTTAAAAATTGAAAGATGTTACAGATGAAGTGGCAGATTTGGAAGATGAAACTAGACAGGCATTTCGTTCACAATCATAGTGGAGGATATTGTGTAGGATATTTAACCCCTTTTTTCCAATATAATTTTGGTTAGTTAAATCCAATTTTATCTCCTTATATAGTAAACCCAGTTCTATCATTCACTTAAAATATTTGGTTTTGAATTTCAAGTTCTATGTGACAGTTGTAGTGTATGAACTTTTTGGTCATTCACCTTAACTAGAATTGATCAAAGTAATGATTCAAAACACAGAATATTGTATAAATTTAGAATTTAGACCCATCTCCTAATATACATGTCAACCTTTACTTGGAATAATCCTTTGTATTGTATAACATTGAGGGTCTTGTGACTCTCCTCCTTTTTCTTAGCCCGAGTTATATTTTTGGAATCGAATGTTATTTATGGACTTATTTCTCTATTATGTTTCTCTTAGTCCCATTTTTCAATGGAATGGTTACTTATACATATGAGTAGTTTCTGTAAGGTTCTATATTTTGGAAATAATATCCCCATTTCTAACAACGTTTATAGAAAGTGTTTAGATCCATACAAATCATGTCCATCTATTGGTTGGTATATCCTTTGTAAAAATATGTTTATGTCACATATCAAAAGGTTTAGGTGGATAATAATGTACAATTAATATGTATTTGTTCTTATAACTTTTGCAAGTAAAATTTAGACCTGTTAATTTTAATCTTGAAGTGTTTAGGTTACTAGCAAGTGATACCACAACATTTATCTGAATATTGTGAGACAAAAATCAGACTATTCAATAAGTTCGAGACACGTGGTACAAAAGTATTCCCAAGTTATGAAAGTAAGAAAAACATTGATTTTCAGTTCTAAAGCTATCCAACTAGAACAAAATTATGCCATTTTCAAACCCCAATAGTTAATGTTATTTACAGCTTTGTTCAACTCAATTAGGAATAATTCATCAATCTCATTGGGATTTTTTCTTCATCTGGTGTTTCTAAGTTATAAATCTAGGCACCCTAATATATCATTTAGGTGAAGGGATTATTCATTCAAAATTCTTTAGTCCATCCAGTGCATCTACCTAAGTTTCTAGTTAGTTTCCAAGTTATCTCTGGGAAGTCTCTATCAGAAATTTTTAGGAGAAAATAGAAGAACATTTTCAGTGCCTAGTGTCATAAATTTCTACTCTAGAAAAATTAATTTGTGTTGTTTCCCTGAAAATGCTTAGGAAATTTTTAAGGCCATTCAAGGGCAATTTCAGTATTATTTTTGGAAAACTTGAATGCAACTAAAATAAATTCTTCCAATTTGTTCAAAATATTCCAACACCATATATGAGTGAATTGACATAAATTGATATTTCGAATCACTTAAATTTCACCTCATTTATTCTAGGATTGGAAATTCCCCGAGATGAAAACATTTAGCATTAATGATAGTATACTTGCTTGTCCAAGAAAAATATTCAGTTTATAAATAGCGATATAAGTATCCTTGTATACATACCCAAGACAATTTTTTTCTCACAAATAATGAAACAAAACTCCTTGGAGATATAACAGACAAAGTAGAAATGCAAGAGAGTATCTATATTTCAACAAATACTCTAACAAGCATAAATATCTATATAGTCGTATAAAGATGTCACCACACCAAAAAGAAAATTAAAAGTAAAAATAAAAATATGAACAAGTTTAGATCGTTATGGTTACTCTGAAAAAATGATAAACATGATCAATATGTTAATATTGTAAATACTATAGTTAATTATGATTTCTTAAGCCCAGGGGGCTAGCTCAAGTGGATGCCACTAATGTTGTTTAGTATTTGGCTAGTTCCATGATGGAATGTGCACAGTT
This sequence comes from Picea abies, assembly GCA_900067695.1. Lineage (NCBI taxonomy): Eukaryota > Viridiplantae > Streptophyta > Pinopsida > Pinales > Pinaceae > Picea > Picea abies. Next base: position 31,495 of record CBVK0102817442.1, read on the forward strand.
CAAAACTCTTGGGTGAGGTGCACTAGTCAATGCTAACATTTTTTCTAGGAATTCCACCCATGAATGTGGAAAAGCATCCCTTAGGTTTCCCTGTAGAGTTTTTCTTGGAAAGAAAAATGCAAGGATTTCCTAAAGAGATATTTTGAGATCTATACACTTGGTAAAATAAATTCTATATTAGAAATGAACCATAAACGAAGGAGTAATACAAACACTTTTACATATATGTTCCCTTATGAGCATGTTATTCATATGATATTTTACCATGGAGATCACCTTATCCTTTGTACCTTCAAATCTTCAACATCCATTTCATGAGGTTTTTTACTAAAATAGGTGCCATTGTTTAGTTGATGATGTGATATATTATGTATTTTAGATAATATTATAATATCCCATTAGAAACACTATATGCTGGCAGTATATTATTTCCAATCAATACATGATATATCCTCTGTTATCCTTTCTATATTTTCCAAATAGTTAATCGTTGCAAAACTCTGTCTATATTGACTATTTCTTGTTCTTGACCGTATATGAGTTAAGATGATTTCCACTCACAAACCATTGGTTTGGGTGGGTTTGTTTCATTTTGAGTCCTATCTAAGAGAAATGATCATCCCTAGTCTACCTCAAGGCCTTGGGACAAAGACCGAGATGGATTTTTCATGGGTGAAGGTGTAGGAGTGTTGGTAAGTTTAGAATCACAATTTTGTTTTTGTTAGTGTTCTATGTTTTCAATGTTCATTAAGTTATAGCCACTTGTTCTACATTAGGCCTTGTTATTGATGTCATATACCTCTAATTAAATTGAGGAAAATAGACTATCTGTTAGGGTAGCCAAAACAAATGTTTGTTATGTTTCTATTGGAATCAACCATCTTTTAAGAAAGTGCTCTTCTGGATTTGTTAATTATGCAGGAGAAGGATGAGAACCTTAGTGGTGAACATGTGAGGGAAGGTTTGACAAGCATAGTTTCAGTCAAAGTTCCAAAACTGGAGTTTGAGGGGCAAAAAAAAGTAAGTGAAGTTAGCTTGATGTCTTCAACTTATGTAGAAACTATGTTGATATATATACTTGTGTCTTGTTTAGCACTTCTATTCTCAAGTGATTAATTGAATTTTAGCTTGTGTAAACTACATTGTTTTAATCTAGCAGCTTTATATGAATTGGAATTTTTCTTTGATGGGTAATTGTTCCTGGAAATATCCTAATATTTTATATCTTGGATGTTGATAGAAAAGGTTAGGAATTCCAGAGGTGAGGAGGATTGTGGACCATCTTGTTCAAGAATATCTTATAGAGTATTTAATTTGGAATGCAATCCTCAAGTTCTAGAATCCATTCTCTCGAAGGCTTTGAATGCATACAAGCTATTGTAAAGTAGAAATTGTTTGTATTTAAAAGTATTCATAATTTTTTCTAAGTTTAGTTGTTTTCTAATGAACGATCAACTCTTATTTCTTGTTGATTTGTGGTAATGGAATATTTAAGCACACCCAATTATATCCATTATAGAAATATTTTCCTCGCCCTATAAAATTTTCCTCAGAAGGCATTGTTCCATTTCCCTATGCAGACTTGAAGTCCCTTTTTACAAATCCCAGAGCTAAAAACAATATTTTTCCACATATACTTTCCCTATCTATTATACAACATGAATATATGCATGTTTCACCACTACAACCCACATATATCGGGTTTTGTGATTGAAATTAAAGAATGGTGTCGGGTTTCCATGTCACCTCATGAGATCCATGATCCTTGACCTTCAACATTATGGAAACATTCTGAATCGGCCCTTCAGTTCCACTTGAAGGATATAAAAGGACCAAATTCAAGCTATGGAAAAGAAGAGAAGGATTCAACTTTGAGAGAAAATTTACTCTAGAGAAATTATTCACTTCATATTGAGTGTACATCCCTTTATCCTTTTCAATTTGAACACATTGTTCAGCCCCCAAGCTCTTCCCTACATGATTGAGAACCTCATTGACTCTCTTATGTGAGATTTCCTTTGGTGGATGATTGAAGTGATGGAGGCCTAGGTGGAAGGGACTTAGTTTCTCGGTTCCGAACTATGCCGACATCAAAGTTGATTACATTTTAATAGAAATACTATTTCCTCATCCAATTAATATCTTGAAAATATTTGAATTTTTATTCCATGGGAATATTTGTTATGAATGTTGATGGATTATGCTATGGAATCTGCTAACATTATATACTATAATAATATGATTGTGTTTCTTGTTTTTTGAGGACAAGTTGCATGTGTATTACTTTGGGTTGAGTGCTCAACGGTGCACTTCATCCAACGTCTGGATGAGGTAGGCTCTTTATATTGTCTTGTTATCATATATTTTTGTATAGCATACCTGATATTAGAGTTGATTTCTGCAGTCATTTCCATCTGTTGTGGTTTACCCCTAGCCATAGGGATATTTTCCTCATAACATAATTTGTGACCATACCGGGGATAGAATCTTATTTTTCAGGGTTTGGAGTGTTTTTATCCTTTGATTTCTCTCATTTATATTGAGTTTCTTGTCATATGACTACTTGACAACCTCTTTTCATTCTGAGTCTGAGTTTCTTAGTCTTATCCTTAGCCTGGATATGTTTTAACACATATACATAGGTTTTTACCTAACATTCACATACATACACATGGTGTCCTTCTGCAAGAGGCATATATAAGTGCTTTTCTCCTGAAGAGTCACATACATCACCCTTTGTTGCTTGGTTGTTGGGTAAGTTTTGATGGTTTCTGAGTCTTCTTGGGTCTATTTTATGATTGTTAAGTGTCTATAGAATGATAGGAAACCTTTCTTTGCTTGAAATTTTAGGTGGTGTCTTTCTCATCATCCTTTTCATTTGATAGTCCTTGCAACTTGGGATGGCTATTTGCTTCTTGATATCCTACTTGGTTTGTCTTTGTTCACATACAATCGAATTTTTATATCAAGTTGTTGTTAAATCCTTGCATTTTCATTATTTTATATTAAAAATACAAAAATATTAGGCGTTTTTCATTGTTGGCATTTGATAGTTTGGGTCCTTATCATTGGTATTAGTACATGTAAAGAAAATTTGCATCTCATTTGGAATTGCATAACTAAATTGAAAATTGCATTTTGAAAAGCATGTCATTTATTGGGAATTGAAGCTAGGACTTTACATTTTATTCATATTCATTTATTTTACTTGCTAAGTCATAACATCATTAGTTTCATGACCACACCTTTTTTTAGTAATAAAGGCCACGAAAAGTAACATTGATAATTTAAAATTGAGTAGAAACAATTTTATTTACTAGGGTGCACAAACTAGCTTAGGATTTAGAGCCTTGGAATAGGATTTTGTGAGTAAACTTCTACAAGGCTATTAAATCAACATATGTGTCTGACTAAGGGAGTGGTGAAATCCATTGTATAATTGGTGACATTAGGAGGCTCCACTTACGCTGGAGTTAAACATGAGGTCGCATGAGGTTGGTTGAGGGGATATCCACCCAATACCTTCTTAGCATCAGATATATTTCTAGGGATCCATTCGTATATGGGGATCTTTCTAGTACCTTTACCTATATGAGAGGTGGTGCTTTCACGGTTTTGGAATTTTTTACTCTGCCCATACAGTGGACCTAACTTATGATCATTTGCCTGCGCATCTGTTATATTGTGGTTGTTTAGTTTCTTGACATAGTGTTATAACCCTAAATTACACCACACATGCTTACCTGGCATCAGGCCATCTCATATCCCTTCTTTTCCAATGCACTGTTGAACAACTCTTTGAAAATCCTCTTATATCAAGGCCCACGTGCCCTACTCCATTACTGCACACGTGTACACACTGGATGACCTAAGACAACTTGTGTGGACCGACAAAAGCATGAAAAAAGGAAAGTTTCCGATGGAACAAAAAAGCTATGGGTGAGTTAACTGAAACTCCCTACCATGCATGGCCGAGGGTTAATCCAAATACCTAGCTTCTTCTAGCCTATAAAAGAAGGGGTAGGGGTCCCATTTGGAGGAGAAAAAAGATAGCAATGAAACTCTACCCATTTGCGTATTCCCATTGTCCCAACCCTTTATCCTT
>CBVK0102817476.1:0-10599 GCA_900067695.1 Picea abies
ATATTAATCCTAAAGTGAATCAAGAGAATATAATCTTAAGATCAAGAAGAATTTTTACAATGAGTTATTAGAGAAAGAAACAATGATGGTATAGTGCAAAAGCATCTAGGCAACCTAGAAACAACATTTTCACTTCATGACTAGTCAATGCTTATAAAGTATACCATTAATCACAAGGCTTATAATATAATCTATCAATCAACCAATCATTTATATAACTTCCACTAGTTAACATTCACCACATCATAAATGCCAAGCTAAGGTGGGAGGTCCAACTTAAAGGCATTAGAATTCATTTGTTGTATGATGGTGTAAGAACCATACCAAATGAGCTTGAACTTGTGAGCACTTTAGTTGGTACAATCCAAAGCTTCATGTTGACAAGTTTTCTTTGGTTGTAATGTGTACATCTCTAGATGCAATCTTCCACTTGTTGCATGGGAGGCCGAAAAAATACCTTTGCAAGTGTAACAAAGTTTTATGCACATCAAAATGTCTTCCATAGGATGAAGAGTGGATATCCTTGATAAGAAGGTAGGTTGATCTCACTAGAGGACATGATCAATTCACCATGTAAAGAAAACCATCCCACGTGATTGACCAAGGATTGTTCTATGAACACCATCATTGGATCAAAGTAAAGATCTATAACATATTGGGATTTCCCATCTGTGGGTTGCACATGTGAGATCTAAAAGAATGGGAGAGCCTTGGCATGGGTCTTCTTAGGAGGTCAACCACTTTACTTGAGCTACCATTCTTGTATTTATTCAGTTTGGTTCTATCATTCCGTTCTTGTATACTCATGTGCAAGGTTTAAATGGTCACAAGTGCTTTTGACATTTATGGTGAAGAAAATACTAACATGTTTTGAATTAAGTAATTTTATTCTCATAAACGGAGGAAGTTTAAATACATTAAAAAGTAATGCTTCCTAGCTTGGGACGATTTTAGTATGAAATAATTAGTATAGTCTAGCATCCTAGAGGGACACACACTATAGAGGTATATTAAGACATGCATGATCATGATGCTAAATGGTCATTTTTTCAAGTTTTTAGTCAATTATGAATATAGTATAATGATAATGGTAAGATAACTAACTAGTTTTGTTAACCAGGCATCACTTGCTTTAACAACCAAAGGATCGTAAGAGGACAAAAAAGCATTATCATAAATCACTTGTAATAATAATAAAGATTAGTGTTAATAGTTTAAAATGCTTCTAACTCAGCAGTTAGACTATGTGAGGTGTAAGCATTGTTTAGAGGCAGATCATTGGAAGGAAGTATACTCAAAATAGACAAATATTCAAGAGGAAAATGGGTATCATCCACTTAAACTTGAAAGCTTGGATTTTTTCCAAAATGTTAGGCAAAGAAAGGAGGAGAAGCATGGGTGGTCCTTGAATCAGGGAAATTCAAATTCACCCAGGCAAGGCCAATTAACTTATAAAACAGAGCTTGTTCACAACACTCCTCCACAAAAATTGCGGTTGAGGAAAAATCCCAAAGAAATGATAATCCAACTCTAGTTGAGTTGCAAAATAACGAGTGCTTCTCGTCAAAACTCCACTTCCAAACTCTCATTTTTCAAAATCGAAGTCTAAAAAGAAACCCAATTTGGATAAAAGATAAATATACATGTTTTTTAACTTAACCTTGCAACCATTGCTTTCCCAAGTTTAGCTGATAAAAAATGGATTGAATTTGTTCTTATTCTCTTTGTAGGCACATGCAATACCTTGAACAAAAAGTCAAAAACAAATTAATCGAGTAAAACAAAATACAATTAAAAACTCGTTAATTTATTTATTATGGCATTTTTATTGCTTGGATAAAAGTGATTCATACCAACTATTATACAATGAAATATTTAAAACCATAATATTTCCATTAACAATTATCTTCTTCATCTATACTATTTTTTTCCCATAAAAAAAAAACAATACCTTCTATTTCAATATAAAACCGAAAGTACATTCCAAAGACGCTATATGTGCAGTTTTCTTCATCAATTCTTATATATATATATATATATATATATATATATATATTTCGATTCCAAGGTCAGTGAATTTATTATTTTATAAAATTATGCTCAATACCTAAAAGAGGGGTAATTATTTTAGCAACAGAATTACATTCTGTAAGAAAATGGAATTCAACAAAAAAACCTAGCACAAACATTTACAGATGAAAGAATAATGTCTATGATCATTATTAAGGTTCTCAAAGTTTAGGGCATGGAGAAACAAGCTTTCTTCATAGACACAACAAATCTAACAACATAATTTTGTCATAAAAAACAATCTATTGTTCAATAATTTATGCATATTTCCTCTTTCACTGGGATTTGGCACTGCCTGGGGATCTCTGCTCTAGTCGTCTTCTGGAAGACCTGTTGTAGTTCTGCTTTTGATCATGAGGCCAGTTCTTTGTCTGCGTCATGTACCATGAGGCGAGATGAGGTATGTATGAAGTTGTTGGCCAAAGGTCTCTTTCTGATTAAGTATGCCAAATCACTAGCTGCAATAGCTTATTCTAAATTTATTTCTGCCTTAATGGTGTTGAGAAATAGGATATAAGTTACAATGTATGACTTGCTGATATATATATATATATATATATATATATATATATATATATATNATATATATATATATATATATATATATATATATATATATATAAGAGACAACCTAGTATCATGCAATCTTCGAGTAAGTATTAAGAATGACTCCACAGAAATACAGTAAGTATTAAGAATGATTCCACAGAAATACAAGAGCAAAGTATGGTGATATGTGAACCCACGTGTGAATAGTTTCCTCGTTTGAGTTTCAACTGGAATATCGACCTAAGGTTATTGGTAAAGAAAAAACAAATTAAAAATTAATAACATAAAAAGCTATACCATTGTGACCATTCTTGTATCATGTGTGCATCTTCAGAATTAAAAGGTATTAGGTGTGATTAACAATGTGAGGCATTAGGTGTGATTAACCGTGTGTGGCTAAACTCTAGGAGAAGCAAAAAATCTAATACCTCTTTGGTTAGAAGGAATATGTAGATTTCTTGACTACTTCCAGAATGTGTGAAATGTAAGGTGAAATACAGGAAAAAGAAGCAAATTGAAGAAAATCATGAGTACAGGAAAAAGACTCTAATCATACCTACAGCTAGTTCATCTTCACAATAAAATCAGGATTTGAATGACAACAAATGTGAGATACAAAACCAAATCTGGAAGTTGAAAAGATTCATGCTGAGAAGTAGCTACTAAACAGATCAATTTCCTAGAATAATTATGAAAATATAATTAGCCCACCTCCACAAGAAAATATGGGATCAAACCAAATTTGTAAATGTGAGGTTTCAAGATGAGAAGTACCGATCCATTTATTAGTAACCCCAATCATGTTGGCATTTGTCACCAAATAGAACAGTAAGTTCTGACCAAAAGGGTTGTTGATGTTTGGTAGCTGCGGGAGGATCTTTCCCTCCTAGATGACCTTTCTTAGATGCGGAGAAGATTCCAGAAGCAAGAGATCCATTGGACAGATGTTGAAACACCCTAGAAGAGAAGTTGGCCCGGAAGAATTATAATAATAAAGTGGCACCTTTCCAGAGAAGAAGTCGGCCCAGTCTAGTGCCAGGAAGACTATAAATAGAGAACATCTTGGCTCATTTGTTCACTCACTCACACTCTCTCATCCACACAGAAGCAAGGCTCAAGTTTAGAGAAGGTGACACAGTAGCTGCAGTGATTCAGTTTCTTCTTGTTCAGTCTTTTGGTATCTCTCTCTTGTGCGCTACTCCTTGAGGAGGTGTGCTACCTTGGTATAGAGCTGCTGCTGCTGCAGCTGTGGTGATGTTTCTGGTTGAGCTAGCCTTTGAGCTAGGGTTTATCTGTTTTGGACTTGCTTTGTGAACGGAATCTATCTAAGAAAGTTTGCTGGGTTTTTCCCCCATTTGGGGTTTTCCCAGGATAATTCTCATGTATTCTTTTGTCTCTGTTTATGGTGATATTGATCAGTATATGTTAAACAAGTTAATGCTAAAGAAGTAAAAGAACACCACTGCTCTATAAGTAAAGAAACACTAACAAGGGTAAGGCATTCAATGTCATAACAATGCAAAAGAAAAAAGAAAGCAACACAATTTTATAGTTGTCATAAGAAAACCTAACCTGAAATCGATATTTCATGACATAGAAAGAAATAGTATATCCCAGTTAAAAATCTCAATCTTTACAAGTGCATTTACAAGCCCCTTTTTTTGCAAGAGAAAATCTGCATATTGAGACTTTTAACTCTCAAATTCCACATGACTCTAAAGGCCAAGTAATGGGATACAATTATTCAAAAAAAAACAATTTCACTGAAATGGTCACTTGATAGTGCCCTGGCAATGCCAATGTTAAGAAAGAAAATAAAAAGAACCTGCAACAGTTTCTCAATAGTAGACCAGTAGTTATTTTACAACACCTACAAAAGGTGTTTAAATTACTTGTAAGGTTCCATAATTTTTCCTTCACATAGTCAATGCATTACATTGTGACTAACATCAAATCTTCCAGTTCTGATTACAAATGTCCAGTAATGACTTTGCCTTATTGGATCTCAAAAATTCCTGCACACTACTTGTATTCCAGGTTTTTGTGAGCCAGCTATTCTATGCAAGATATTTTTATGAAAAGAGAAGGAACCTTTGGATAAAATACACCATCCTTTTGCTGATAATAGCAGCAGGGAAATCTTACCCCAAGCTTTCGATGATAATAAAGAACTCATACAAGATACGGGTTAAATGGACAAAGACTAATCTGATTTTGTCAAAGAAAAATATTTTCTACATGATAGTGGATATATAGCTTCACTAATGTTATGAATCACTCCCCTATCATAAACATTGTTCTGGACAAAAGACTGCTTTTCTTTTTTCCACCTTGAAAATAATCCCTTGAAATTGAGGTAACAATTTAACAAATGATACTTTGAGTCATGCGTGTTTGCATCAGGGTTCATTTGCTTCCCTGCTTTGACAAGTTCAGCAGAGTGCTTCAGTGATTCAGTAGCAGCTTTGACTTGAGTTAGACTAATCTGCCACTTCTTGTAGCTCTCCCACTTGAAAGTCTGCAGATTTCAACATGATAAAACATTATATTTCTTCCCACAAAAATCACTTAAGCTAGAAGAACCCAATCAACATCCTAGGAAGAAAGAATGAGCAGTGATACTACAAGAAAAGATTTATTCGAGATGTGCAGAACCTCTCAAAATATAGCAGAGAAACTCCTGACACGCCTATAGCTTTACCTCATTAGTGGTGGTATTAGTAATAACAAGGTGAACATGATAACCAAAGAATCCTGCTAGCAGTAAGGAAGTCACTGCCATGAACAATATTAAAAGTACTTGTGTATTGTAGAAGTTTAAAAACCACTGCATAGAGAGAAAGTATCAGTCAAAGCAAACTCAAACTCTCCCTCACACTTCACAGAGCATAATTAAATAACGGCATCGAAGAAAGATCATATTATATTCTACACCAAAAACATAATATTACCTGTACAATGTGGGGAGTCAATTTGGAAAATGAATTTTCAATACCATAGTAAACTGGACAAATAAATAACAAGAATAATGAGATACATATCTGATATTCTTTGATTCACAACTATAAAAGGTATCAATTTATTTATTTTCCAGATAACCAACAATGAAAACACTAGCTCAATAACGCTAGTATGTGCATGAATATGGCATGAAGGCTTCAAATAAACCTCCACATAATTTGCTGTACCAGTTAAAATACGAAACACCTTTCGTTCCTTCAATTCACCCGCTAGAATTGCACCAAGGATAACCACTCCATATAAGCAAAGGAAAAAATGCCTACAACAAGAAATTGTCACTCAGAAGAATGGCTATAGTGAGAGGAAGTACAGCAGTTTCAAAGCACATATTGATCTGGTTGACAAAAACAATATGCTTTCTAAGAACAGAATTTCAATCAGTTAAATACATGAAACATTTTACAACAAGGCACAAAAATCATGCCAAAAAGTGGTGCCTTGATGGTATTTACGAATTTGTGCATTCAGCTTGAACCAAATAGGACTCCAAATGCATTAGATGAAAGAAAGACATTATTAATGTCCAAAGATGACCAAAAGGTCAAAGGTCAACAGGACTGTTATGTACAGGATATGCAATATATCGAAGGATAATGCAAGGCATCCATAACTAAAAGTAACACACTACAACAAACAAAGTACAAAATATTTTACAGTGCAGTACAGTCATCAATATGATACAGCTTTCACCAAAGTCGAATATTTTAACATCAACTTCAAAAATGACTGCAAGATAATGTCATCTCACAAGGAGATGCCTACAGTAGGGCATCTATTTGGGTCCCACTGTATGATACTAGGAGGCCACCGATACCCTGATTATAGTTCTGCGCTACATCCTATCTTCCAAAGTTAAATACCCCCATGTTGCTATGAAAAAAACTGTCCCCGAGGATCAGAAATAGGAACAGAGAAACAGCAGGAAACAAGCTTCCAAAACTGGAACAACTGGGATCCGTTATGGTCAAAAACTTGGCTTAGAAACAACCAGAAAAAAGCAAAATGCCAAGCAGGTAAAAACAGAGAATAGTGCTGGTTGAGGTGTCAGTATATCTGGAAATCACAATCTTCATTTAAGCACAAAGTTTGGGGGTGGATTCCGCTTCATCAAGAGTTGCTGTCAAGTGTAGGCTTCATAAAACAGGTGTGATAGATGCTGCTTGTGTTTTGTGTGGCAAGGATGAACAGTTAAGCATATTTTTGGGGGATGTCAGACTGCTGAAGTGTCTTGGGAATGGTTTCAGGCTGAATTTCACTCCCTCTTCACTGCCCCACTTTAGTGGAAAGGTCTTTTTATAGGCAACATTTGAATGATTAGGGACAGCTGCAAATCCCTCTGGCACTCAGTACAGTTGAATGTTATCAGCTCTCTTTGGAAGCATCAATGTAAAGTCGGTTTTCAAGAGGACCCCTACCCTTTTAGTCTAGGGATTTGAGGAGCATTAAGCTGGAGTTGGCTTTGCTTGTGAGAATCAAACTCTATTTTCCATGCCGATTTTGAGTCCCTCTCTTGGTGGACAGACTAGTAATGCTGAGTCCCTCTTTCTTGGTGTGCAGACTCATATGCTTGCCTTTTTAGCATTTTTAGGGCAGGATTTTCCTGGTATCTCTGGTGCTCATGTGATGTAATTTTCCATGATGTATTTATTTGTTCTAGGAAGTTATAGATGAAGCATTTCAAAAAAAAAACAGAGAATAGCGAGGAAACTTCAATTTCAGATGTTTAATTAGTTTTTTAAGAAAAGAAAAAATAGGTATGGGGGTAGAAACCAGTTGGAACCTTCTCCTGCAGTTTCTTGGCAATTGTGGGAACAGCCAGAAATGATCAATGATTTCCAGGAGAGCTGGAAACCGCTCAGCAGCTTTGGGATCCTCCCAGAAATGTCCTGAACAAGTTTCTGATTGATACAAAAATACATCCTCAAAATGCCGAAAATGGATTCCAGGATCCATATGAAATAATTGGTTATAATGCCACATCCTAAGCCACTAGGATGTTCTCTCATCGTAATAGCTCTCAAAGTTTTCAAAAAGACTTACAACTACAAGAGGTTAACTAGAGAACCATTTGATCCAAAATCGCTCAGCCTAGGGCCAAGTTGATTGACTAGTATGAATGCTATTAACTTTTAAATGAGGAAATTAAATGTTCTTTACACTGTTAGTTTATTTAACCTTTCTGTGCTCTGTTTAGGGCAAATTACTGCAGTGTAATAATCTTAATCCTGTGCAATCACTATCTTCAGATTTTACTGTGTATTTAAATAAAGAATTCAACTCAGCAAACCCATCCAATCACACAACATAGAACACAAGGATTTACCCTGGAAACCCAAATGGGAAAACCAGCATAGAATAGGAGGCTTGCTCAGCTCCAAAGAATCTCATGTGATAGTAGATTATAAATCAAGCTCAGCTAGAACTCTGCTATTCCTATGCTAATTGCTGAAATCAACGGGAAAGAGAAACACCCTTAATCTACTCATGATACACTCAACTAGGAAAAACACTGGTGTACAACAAAGATTCCTATTTGCTTTGGATTATAACCCCAGCAATCAGCAATGGCTTCCTCTTATTTGGAAGAAAGAATCACCATCCAATATGTAGGTGATCTCTTGCTGTAGACACAACAAGTCTCCTTCTGCTCCGGAATCTTGGCTTTGGCAATGGCTTCAAATGCTAGGATGAATTCTCCCTCTCTCCACGAATAGTGGATCTCCTTCACATTGAATCAGAAGTCTCTCTGCTTCTTCTCTATTGCAGTGTGGGAAACTTCCCAAATCAGTGTCCAGTGCCCAAACGAACCAACTACACACGATCCCTGTTATCGCACAATTTGTACTTTGATGAAAGGAAAGGCTAATAGAGAGCAAATTGGCGTAACTTGAGGTTATCCTATCACTATCACATCAATAGGATGCCTCTTTCTATTTAGGGTTGAAGGCCCAGGGGAGACGTCCCCAGTGACCCTGGGGGTTTGTGTAATGTTCCCAACCAATTTTCGGGCAAGAACTAGGGTTTCTGTTTGATGTTTTGTGTTTTGTTTTGCAAATTGCTACTACAGAAAGATGTGCTGAAGTATTTTTGCTGAGTTTATTGCATAGAAGACATCATAACAAGTATGGAACACATGATAATGAGGTAAACTCATAAACAGAGATAACAAGCTTCAGATCTGACCTTTATTTAGATAGAATAAGTGATCTTCATACATAGATCTGCAGATCTGGTACAATATAGAAGATATAGAGACCCCAGGTCTTCCTCCACTGAATATAGCTGATTACAAGATTAATTTCTTTCCCTTCTTGAATAGACTCCTTCAGATCCCTGCTGGTATGGCCCTGGATGACCAGATCTGGAAATAGTACGGCCCTGGAATGCTGGACCTGGAACTGGTACGGCCCTGACTGGCTGGAAATGCTCAATCTTTCAGCCTCCTAGTAAATGATCTCCAAATGATGTCAAAACACCCTGAAACTGTAGATCAAGGGCTCTAGAGTAGGAATGAAGCAAGTTGGAGCAAAACCCCTCAAGATTTCCCTCAGATCTATGAGTATCCTCAATGGGAGTTGCGCCCTCCTTCAGAAATCTCTTCTGAGCCAAATAAAATAATCCAAGGGAGGTACCCTTCGTATCAATGCTGCAAAAGGGTGCTATGACCCTAGAGATGAACCTCCAATGGCATAAAACTGCAGATCTAGAGTCCTCCAAGCACATCAAACCTTTTCTCTTCCAAGGGTGCACCCTACTGCTGAAAACCCTTCAGATCTGTGCACCAACTCCAAGTGTTATTTGCTGAATACCTGTGACTGGATTAGAATGGTGAGGGAGGGATCTTTCACCTCCTTGGCCAAGCTTGAACCAGGAACAGAGGAATCTTTCACCCCCTTGCTGGTTGCTAGGGTTTGTTTACTCAAAACCCTAAAAACGTAAGTTGTCTAGCTCAAGAGTGCAAAGTGCAAAAATGAATAATGAGAATAGCATCCAAGAGGTGTGCCCTTCTCCTTCTTTTATACCTCCTTTTCTAATTTTCCATTGAGTTGCTTTTTCCACTTGCTAAGGGTTTTAATTTAATTTTCCTTAGTCTTTTACCAAAGTCACTTTAATAATATAACTTTAGATCTCTTTAGTGACAAAAACCACATTTCCTTCCCCTTGCTTATCTTGGACTATAGTCTAGAGGGGTAGCTAGACTACTACGTCCCTGAGCTCTTGTGTCAATGAGAAGGGGATATTACAGTCTCCCCTACTGGAAATTGCTTGCCCTCAAGCAATCCATAACCATTCTCTTGCACCATTCTTTCGCTTTCCCAAGTAGCATCTTCTATGGGCAAATCTTTCCATTTAACCAAATACTCTTTAATGACTCTGCTCCTTAGTTGTTTCACCCTGGTTTCTGTTATCCCCACTTTTCAGGGATAGCTAGGAGATCATGTCTCGAGGCCCACAGGTCCTAGACATGGAGTACCGAGAGCAGGATTAACCTGAGCATGGCCGTGGAGGGCCCACCTTTTCTTCTTCCATCGTCTTTATCTTATCAGCAGCAGCAACATCCATCCCCATCGGTTTGGTCCTGTATCAAAAGAGGTTCTTGCTTCATGAGTTAATTAGTCCAGGTATCATGGTATATGTCACATTTGATCGTTAAAACCTTTAAATGTATGCATCTGATTCCTTTTATTTCTAACAACTGTTTGGATCTTACATTTGCCCACTTGACCATGTTTGGGGGGATTGACAAGGTGCCCTAGCAAGCCTGTATCTGTAGGTTTTGGTTTGCCACTGGGGGATTTCTGAAAAGCCATCGTCCGCTCCCCTCATAGCACCACTTCTTCATCTTACTTCCCACTCACTTATCCCATTCCCCTTGTCCAGGCATTAGGTTGACCTATTTTCAGGACTACACCTTACCTCATGGGAAGAAGGGGCTAAAGGCCCAGAAGGTAAAAGCAA
>CBVK0102817539.1:0-37725 GCA_900067695.1 Picea abies
GACATAATTAAAATAACATTACTAATCTAAATTACAACTAATGGCCTAAAGCTGACATAAATAAAATATCATTACTAATCTAATATGCCCCAATTAAGGGGTAATGAGCCAACATTAGGGCTTAACAATGTCTGATGTTGGCCTCTCTTGGCTAGTTTAGCCAACACTAATAGATATCTATTAAGATGTTGGTTCTCTCGATTAAGGGTTTCCATGATAAATATTGTCTCTCTATGCATGCTATCTTGTTGTGTGATTTCTCTCTCAGTTTTTAACAAGTATGCCAACGAGCACTGGAGACAATAATTATTGGTTATTATTGACACCCTTATTTAATAATTTTTAAGGGGACATAATTTCTCTCCTGCCAAATTCCTCTGGGTCTTGAACTGTTAACCTGTTTCAAATCCACATGTATATCTCAAACCTTTAAATAAACCTTGGTAGATCTTAAAGGGTTCTTATAATGATATAAATATAATGATTATAGATTATTCAAAATGAAAACATATTTGTAATGATAAAGGGAACTATGTAATTACAAAAGGCTATGATTGTGATGATGTGAATGACACATGCTTGTTAAATCTATTGTGGCCTTGTTTGCTTGCTACACCTAAATGGTGTTAGCGATGTGAAATATATTATAAAAAACATGAAACTAGTTTATCAAATAATGTAGTTATTTGTCTTGATATTTTAAATGTGCGACAATCATTTTGTGGAAGATAAGGTCTTTGAAATTGTAAAATTCAATAGTATTTGTAGATGATGTATAACCAACTTTAAAAGTTATGAATCATACATATTATATTTGAACGAAAATTAAGTGTGAAATTGGTGTTTATAGAGTGAAAAATTCAATCATAAATCTATGAATATTAGATTCCAAAAATGCAAAGTGCAAAATCAAATTCTAAACATACCAATATCGGTTTTCAAAGTGAAAATTATGGTTTTGAACATGCCAATATCAATGTCCAAAAGTGCAAAATCTAATTCCAAAAGTGTCAATATCGAACTAGTGTAGTTTTGGAATCTGATATTGACACTTTTAGAACTAGATTTTTCACTTTAGAAATCACAATTTTGGACTTTATAAAGACTAAATTTAACCTATTTTTGAAGGTACTTTGATTGGAACTAATTGAAATTTAATGAAATTCGGGTACTTGGTTTTTCATCGAATTGACATTCCACTACCATATACATTTTCTCTATAGTTTGACATTTTTATTTTTAAAAGTTAAATATTAACAAGTTATAATTTAGTGATAGACAAAATAGGAAAGAGTAGACATATTGTACACGAAACAATGTTCTAAGTATTGTATGAAAATTGGTACAAATACTCTAGGTTTATGTAGAGACCTTTGAGTTGCTGTGAGATCCAACTTATTCCAAATTTAGGAAGAGAGGTTGAGAGAATATATCAAAAATATCTAACCAACACAAACCAAATCTGATCATTACATCAATGGAAGAATTATATCCAATAGTGATTGCACTTCTATTACAATGATATGGGATGATACTCACTTAATAATTTACAACGATTTATTTTATTTTTTATTATTTTTTTAAATAGTGAAAATTATTTAATGTCTTTTATGAAGGATTAAAGTATCATTCAATATCCCTAAAACATCAAATTTAATCCTAATTATAAAATAATTTTTTTATTGAAATTTATTATTTTTTAATGATATTTGATTAAATTAAATTAAAAAATTGAAAAAAAAATAGTACTTAATGATTCGAGTCTAGATATCATTATAGTTTATTGATTGATATGTGTTGTTACTTCATATTTATGACAAAAAATCCACACAAACGAATGCAGAGTCTCATGTTTAATAAATAAAATGAAAGCAAGTTTTCATTTCCTCATAGAATCGTTTGAATTTCAACTTTTCAAAAGCAAGTTGTATTTCAAACAATAAAGCATTAGCAATACAAAGAAACACAATTTTGTAATCACCCCTCTGAAGATAAGAGATAGCATGGAATAAGACACCAATTTACTTATTTTATTTTATTGTGAAATGTGATGGAAACTCCTCATATCGCATGCTCCAAAATCCACTTGAATCCCGCCCTTCTCTCCCTCACTTCCTGTCATGCCCCATGTGAATTATGGTCGATCCTTTCTCTAAATTGGAAGTGATGGCGAGGTAAAAATTAACTAGAGCCCTAGGATTGTGGATCTTGAAGAAATTATGTTCATATGTGAGAGTGGCCTCTTTGATGACATTGAAAGTCCTTAGCCAAACTCGATCAATTTTCTTGGTGAGGTTTTTGGTTTCTGCTACCAATTTACCCCACATCACATCACCTGACTCCTCTACAATATATGGCCTAGCGATACTTCATGTCTCCATTATCCTCTCATAATTGTGAGTTTACATTTACTTTCAGTGTCTCTAATCTTCTTGTAATTATGCATATAGATGTAGAGGAGTAGTGTTTTTCTTATGTAAATTTATTCTCATTGTTGTTGGTTCTGGATCCTGAGTATCTTCTTGATTTAGAGGTCTTGTTTCAACCGCGTTTGGACCCCATTACCTAAATGGGGGGTGTGGGGGGGTTTTTCCCACCCACTTATCTTTCCAAGGGGGTCCAGGGGGGCAACGACAAATTTTGAAACCCCCCTGGTGGGGTATTCAGGAGCAGTGCCCTTGAAGTGAAATTTTGGGAAAAAATTGTCTTGTAAAATATTGTAATTTCATAGTCAATCTAGAATATTCATTATAAGGTCGAAGATCTTACGGTAGAATTTATGTTAGGTATTTTTCCCTAGAGGGAAACCCTCTTTCATGTATGAGGGAATTGTATTGCAGTTGCATGTATGAGGGAGTTAATATTGTATTCCAAGAGAGCAGACTGTGAGAGAAATAAGAGGAAGTTACAATAGGTATGTTGTAGGTTGTATCCCTTCATTTGATAGATAATATTAAAGGAAGGACATGGAAATTTATTTGGTTGACATAGCCCACATTGGGTGAACCACATATATCTGTGTCTCTATTGTATTGTGTATATTCTATGTTTTATTTCCACATTTGTTTTATTTTATTTCTTCGTGATCCTGTTTTTATAACAATTGTGATGTCATGTTGATTTGTTGCTTTGATTTTTCCATGAACTCCTTATGGTGGAAACAATGGTGACACACAGGGAGATCACTTTTTTGACCAATATCTTATAAGTTCATTCACAAAGGGGGCTTTAAAATTGTGAAAAAGTAAATTCAATATATTTTAGGTATGTTAAAATGTGACAAAAATAAATTAAAATAAAATGCAAAACTAAAATTTACTTATGTAAATATTTGGTTGTGTTGGTTTACAAAAATGGTGGAAGTTTGTATAACGGATGGTAGTTATCATAGCTATGTAAGAGTTATAAGATTCACATATATCTATGAATCCTGAGAGATTCGATAAGTTGTCCGCTTGATTATAATCATATATTGAATAATAAATATATTGATACCTTTCCCCATGGATGTTTCTTTGACACACCGCTAGAGTTTTACCACATAAATCTCAGGTGTTAACTAAGTTATCTTTTTGTCTTTCTTGTCAATTTTTCATGCAACTAATATTGTATTTCAGGCTTTGAAAACCAACAAGTGGTATCAAAGTGAAGGTGAATAAAATTTGGTTAGTGGAGGAAGGGATGAGTCTGTTTGTGAAATAGAGAAGTGAAGGTCGAGCAGAGGAAGAGAGATAGAGTAGGACCCCAAATGAAAAAACCATAGCCACCATTCAAGTTTGAGTAGAGCTTGAGGAGAAATGGAATATAGCCTCCATTTGAGTTTGAGGTTACCTCAGAAGAAACTGAGGAGAGGAAGTCATGAAAGGGAGTCCATTAGTTCATTGAATGTGTGTAGAGAAGAAATCATAAACGAGATTCTATCTGGTTACTGGTTTGTTGAGAATCTGTGTGCAGTGAATTCAGTTTAATGGCCATTTCACATGGAGAGATGAGCATTTCAGGCCGAGTCACACATAGGTATTTGAATGATGCATTCCATAGTTGATTGGTGAGTGAAGGTTGCACAGGTTGGGTTAAAACCCTAGACAAAAAGCATTAAAGGATGAGCTACATGGTTCTGTCTATTCGATGAATTCGAGTGGTGAATCTAACATGCAACTGGTGAATGTACCAATTTTTCTTGGGTTCAAAAAAAAAAAAAATCAAAGGTTGTCTTTTAAAGACATTTTTTGAAAAGTCTACCCTTCTATGTGAAGAAATATTGATTTTTTTGAAAGAGATATATACATTGTTGAATTTTAATTGAATTTTTGAAAGAGATATGTATATTATTGAATATTAAAAGGGTGGGATAAAAACATAATTTTTTAAGAGACCATGTGTGTAGAGAATTAATGGAAAAGATGCTAAATGCTAAATTTGAGGTTGAAAAATTTAATGGTAAAAATAACTTTGAATTGTGGAAAATTAAAATGTGATATTTGAATACAGCAAGGGTTTCATAAGAATTTAAATGGCAAGAGGAATAAACCTTTATCTATGAACGATGAACAGTGGGAAGACCTGGAAACCAGATCCCTCAACAAAATTCAGTTATGTCTTTCTAATGATGTATTTTTTAACATTATTGGAGAAGAAACAATCATAGGATTATGGATTAGGGTGGAGAGTCTTTATATGAGGAAGTCCTTTATGAATCAGATGTACTTGAAGAGACAACTATATAGTTTAGAAATGAAAGAAGGTACAAAAATTACAGGCCATTTGAATAGTACTCTTATATGTCTATTGAATAATATGGATGTTAAAATCGATGATGAATATAATTTATTTAAATTGTTGTGTTCATTACCTGAATCATGGGATCATTTTGTCACATCCAATAGCTTTACTAAATGAGACTCTTGACTTTGAATTATTGTTGGATATTTTTTGCCTGAGGAGGTGTGGAGAAAATCAAGTATTGAAACCTCCACTCTAGATGCAATGGTTTTTATAGGTCGGTCCAGATAAAAAGGAGAAAAGTCAAGAGGTACATCCATATCAAAGTCAATGTGTTTGTTACCTGAATAGTGGGATCATTTTGACACTTCCATTAGCTTTAGTACAAATGAGACTCTTGACTTTGACACTGTTGTTGGAGATTTTTTTTTGAGGATGTGTGGAGAAAATAAAGTATTGAAACCTCCACACAAAAATAAATGTTTCTCAGAGGTTGGTCCAAAGAAAAGGAGAAAATTTGAGAGGTACATCTAGATCAAATTCTAAAGAAAAGAAGAACAAAATTAAATTTTTGTACTGTAACACGTCAGGGTACCTCAAAAAGGATTGTTGGAAGAGACAATAATCCAAGGAAGACTCCAAAATGGAGGAAAATAGGATTGAATCAGGTCCATGTATGATTCATGAATTTTTTTCTATTTGTAATGTCTCTAAATACTATGAAGAATAAATATTAGACTATGGTGCTTCACACCACACTTTTCCACATAGAAGCAGTATTACTTCTCATCAAACAACTAGTGGTGGTGTTGTTATTATGGGTAATAATAATTCTTGTAATATTTTTGGGGTTGGAAGTGTCGAAATAAAAATGTTTGATGGTTTTATAAGGACATTAACTAATGTTAGACATGTGCCTCAACTAAATAAAAATTTAATTTACTTGGGAGTTTTGGATTCTAGTGGTTATAAGTCTACCGGTCAAGGTGGAGTACTAAAGGTGTCCAAGGGCGCTTTAGTAGTGATAAAGGCTATCAAGACATGAAACCTTTACAAGATGGAAAAAAGTATTCAACGTAATGAAGCATTGGTGGTGTATGAGGAGGAGACTAAATCCACTCATTTATGGCATCGACGATTTGGTCATATGAATGAGAAAGGCCTATTAGTACCGATAAACAATAAATTACTTCCAAATATGAAATCTCTAAATTTGAATTTCTGCAAACATTGCATATTTGGAAAACAAAGTTGACAAAAGTTTAAAGCATGCAATCATATTAGTAAAAGTATTATTGATAATGTAAATTCCTATGTGTGGGATCCAGCCCCTACAGTTTCATTTGGTGGAGTATCATATTTTGTAATATTTATAGATGATTTCTCTAGAAAGGCGTGTGTCTATATTTTGAAAATAAAAGATGATGTGTTTAATACATTTAAACAATTTAGAGTTAAATGGTAGAAAAGAGAACTGGTAGGACAATCAAATGTTTAAGAACAAATAACAAAGGAGAGTTCACTTCTTTAAAATTTGAAAAATATTGCAAAGAAGATGGGATCATAGGACATAAAACCATCATATATTCTCCCCCCAAAAATGACATGGAATAACACAAGAATAAGACTCTTTTAGAAAGAGAAAGGAGCCTTCTCGACAATTCCACTTTGGATGAAGAGTTGTGGGAAGAAGCAATCTCTATTTATTGGTAGTAGATAAATCAATCAAATTCATGCACAATAGATTGTAAAATCCCTAAATAAGTATGGATGGTTCATCCATGCGATTATTCAAATTTAAATTTTTTTGGTTGTGAAGCTTAAGCTCTTACTCCTAAGAATCATCGTTCTAAGTTAGACCTTAGATCAAAGAAATATATCTTTGTTGGTTATGATGATGTAGAAAAGGGATATAGATTGTGGGATCCTAATTCCCACAAAATCATCATGAACATAGAATTAATATTTAATGATTCTCCTCTCATTATATCGGACAATGTAGAAGTTGATGTGAAATAATAACATGTACCATTAAATCAACAAATTCAATTGGAGACCCTAAAATCAACAGATAAAAGGAAGAAATAAGAAGCTTTTGGTGATAAAGAAGTCATAGATGATAAATATATTTAGGAAGATGTGTAAATTCCACAACCAACACCGAGAAGATCTACATAGGAGATAAATCCCCCTAAGAGGTATATCGATTTTGTTTTATCCATTGCTTTGATTACTAATGATGGAGAGCCTTCTTGTTATCACGAAGCAATTACTGATATTGTTAATGTTAAATGGAAGATAGAAATGAAAGAAGAGATGTATTCCCTCGAGAAAAAAAAAACTTGGGACCCAGTATAACTTCATAAAGATAGAAAGGTTTTTGCATGAAAGTTGGTCTACAAATTGAAGAAAGCCATTGATGGTAAATTTGAAAGATATAAAACTCGACTAGTTGAAAAGGGGTACTCTCATATGGAAGGTATATATTTCCATAAGTTTTGTTTCCCACTTGTTAAGTTTGTATCTATTCGTATTGTATTAGCACTAGTTGTTTTTGTTGATTTGGAGTTAGAGCAATTAGATTTTAAAACAACATTCTTACTGGAGATTTGGATGAGGAGATATACATGGAAAAACTAGAGGTTTTTTTGCAACATCGCAAAATAAGATTAGTTTGCAAGCTCGAGAAACCTTTGTATGGCTTGAAGCAGTCACCTAGGAAATGATACAATAAGTTTGATTCCTTTAAGGTGAGACAAAGTTTTACACGAAGTGAGTATGACCATTGCCTCTATTTCAAAAGGTTTGAAAATGAAATATTTATTATCTTGGTGTTATATGTTGATGATATGCTTATTGCAAGAAAATGTACGGTTGAAATCAACAGGTTTAAGGCCAAGATTGCTAAGAATTTTTATATGAAGGATCTAGGAGCCACAAAACAAATCTTGGGTGTTGAAATACACAATGATAAAAAAAATGGTAAGCTTTGGATTTCACAAAAGAAGTTTGTTGAGAAGATACTTTAAATATTCACAATGAATAATGTGAAACCTATAAATATCCCTTTTGGTTCCCGTTTAAAGATTTTTTTAGGTTTATTTCATAGCAATGAGGAATACAATGATGATATTTCTGGTGTACCTTCTATTAATGCAATAGGAATTTTGATTATGAAAATTAATAATTTATCTCATTATGCTGACAACAAACTCCAAGACATAGCAGAGTCTGAGCTTCACAAATTAGCTACACGGCCACGACTCATGACTTATAATGACATGATCAGTTGGGCCTTAGATCGAATAGACGTGCAGACGAGAAGCATTCTAGACAGTCAAGGGGTGGTCATTGTCTCTCTCAAACTGGAGCATATACAAGTAATGTATAAAATGTCTCCCAGTCCCAAGTATATTTATAATAAAGATTTCATGATTGAGTTTCAAAAGAAATAATGTTTTGAGTCAGACCAAATGTATCCTGGCATCATTAAAGACTGGTGGAGACACGAAGAAAAATTCAGGGCCGATTCCCATGGTGTTTACGCCACAGCCTCTTTAAATGAGTATATGGTCTATGTGGCGATGACGTTATGTAGAATTTTCGGGAAGAAAAGTCCTACCCATTTCCCTGCAGAATGGGTACCTCTTTTGCACGAGGCAACATAAGGTTACAACTTCAATTGGGATAACATTTTCTCTAATAACATAGCGACGGAGGTCATGGAATATCAAACTACAAGATCCAAAGGCCAGCTAGTAGCCTTTTATATGTCTTCATACATCATGGATGTTATATGCTTCACAACTCCTTTCCCTTTGATGAATTGGAGTTGGAATCTGACTTACCCGGAACCTATTCATGAATATCATTCTAAACTTTGGGAAGAAAATGCCAAGGACTCATTCTATGAAATCTGTCATTTCATGGTGATACCACTACATCATATGTTGTATGACTGTTCACCTCCCCACATTTCAGAGTTGTTCATAGGAAGCCTCAGGGCAGTTGTTGACTGGTTTATAGAGGACAATTTCTCCTACATCAGAGTTTTCATATGTTCAATCCCTCCACATGCGCCCCCAAAATTCCTCCCTGATAGACTGGTGTGCAGGGAGGTAGCTCATCAGATAGTAATAGGTGGAATTGGGATAGAACTAAAGACGGATCAAAAGAAGTCTTGGCCGGTTTTTCCCATTCAGATTGGGAAATTTTCACTTCTCAACTTTGGTCATTCCAAAGTTGAAGCGACAGTGCTGGAGGAGATCAAGTTGGTATACCTTGAACACAGGAAGCACGACCCTTACCAGTTAGTGGGAAAACACATGGCCCACTATAATATGAAGGCTTATGAACATGATCTTGTGATGACATGTTCAAAGGGACTAGGACCTATGAGGAGGTGTTAGAGAGGGTGTAGACATTGTCGTCTGACTTGCAAACTAGTTTGCAGAACTTCCAGATGCATGAATGGAGTGGTTTGCCCAAAGTACTGCAAGTAGAAGCAATCACCCTTCCTCAGGAACAAGAAGATACTCCTCCAGGCTTTAGAAAAGAATCACAGGATAAAGTCAATCCCGAAGAAATTCCGTAGGAGACTGAAAGGTCTTCACAAAATGAAGAGGCCTTACAGACAAAAAATCCAGAGATGGAAGCAGAGAGGAGGTTCGGGACACCTCCCAATTCCAGTAAGTCCACTCCCCCTTCATCACTTGTTGGTGATTCCAATATACCTAAGGCCATAGGATAAACAAGATCTATTGACCTAGGAATTCCCATAGCTTCCTTAACCCCTTTACAGTCCACCTTTTGACTCCCATAGATGGGAGCCATATATGTTACTAAACTCACCCCTATCTCCACAGATGAGATCCCTCCTTTTGATTATTTTTTCAGCAAAAAGAGGAAGGTTGTCCTAAAAAAAGAGATGTATATGAGGGAGGGGGGTATGGTGAAGAAGCATAGGGCTTTGGTAGATGGCCAGAATTTGGAAGAGGAGGATTTTTCTACAGAGGTAGCAGGATCCATGGGGGCCATGGCAACAACAAACCTTTTTACTGTGGAAAACATGAGAACAAGGATAAAGAAGAGTAACCACATAATAGCTCAATTGCAATATCAGTTAAAGAATGCTGAGAAAAACATTAAAGAAGAGGTGAATAAAAGCTTGTAGAAGGCTAGAGATGTTGAAAGGCAAGAAATTCAATCACTCAAATCAAGCCTGGATGAAATGAACCAAAGGATACAAGCAAGTCAAGTGCAGGTTACTCAACAAAAGGATCTCATAAAACAACTACAGGGTAAGCTAAATTTGACAGAAGGTCGGGTTGTAGACTTAAAGGCTTTCTAGACCGTCTTGCTGGAAGCACATACAAAGATAAAAGCCGAGCAACAGAAATGGATCTCCAAAATAGAGATCATCCATAATTACTTTCAAGAGGTAAGCAAATCCCTTGATAACATTATTTTACTGGAAAAGGAGACTAAAGAAGCAAGGAATACCTTCCAGAAAGTAGTTGCATGTTTAGGAAATAGAGAGATGTCGAAAAATCTAAAGCTTTCTGTCACAAAACAGATAAGAGGAGACATCATGCTCAAGGTATGGGAAACAAACATATCCGAAAACAAGAAGATAGTCAAAGAAATCAAAGACAACTATGAGAGAATCTTTGATTCTTTGGATAATAAAGCGTTAGGTATTGAAAGAAATGATTGCTCTGAGCCATTGGGGCAGATAAACATTGTGAAATAGCAGTTGAATTGCAAAGAGGGCTTGAAGGAGATTCAAGCGGAAATTTCATAGTTGAAGGAAATCGATGCCAACCTAATAGGCAGATGGATGGTACAGCCCAATTTAATGTTGCAAGTGATCAAGTTTGTCGATAAAGGTTTTGAAGACCAGTTTCCAAAGGTACAAAGAAAATTTTATCTATTTGAGACTAAGGATCTTCCGACACCTCCTAAAAATTTTGTTCATTTTCTGGATAAATGTATTGAATGTATAGCATCAAAGGAGGGAGAGACTTTAACTAAACAATGAAGTATTGTTTGAAATATTATACCATGGAAATGATAGACAAACAAAAGCAAATCATGGAACGGTTAAGGTTGCAGTTTTGTAATTATTTTTCTCCTAAAAAGTAGGAGATCACTAACCATCAAGTATTGATGACCTTGTATAGATACAAGGAGCGAAGACTGAAACAAGGTTTTTTTTCTTTCTCTAAAAAGGCATGTTGACGAAGAAAGTTTCAAGAGACTCTAAATTAATAGAAATGCAGATTGAAGATTCCAGATTTTGTCATGTCTAAGTTATGTGTTCCCCTGTCTTTTCATCTTTCTTTCATATATCTAATTGATGAATGCTTGGCTACAATTTAGTACAACCTCTACTGTGGAAATTATTATTCTTGTTATTTAAATCATTTACATTTTTTCCTGTGTAATGGTTATTAGCAGATACAAGACCTGTAAATGTTTAAATGTCAATATCATATGCTTCATTAATATTTTTCTTGTTTCATAGTCTTATGTTACAACGTGAGATTCCTCCTAAATTGATGCCTCACCTTGTTAATAGCTTTACGTTTTTCCTCATATCATGCATTTTTCCTTTCCTTTAAATTTAACTCAGATACAAGAAACGGCCTTTAATTTAGTCATCCTATTAATTCGTGTTTTAAAATCATTCTCTTTACATTGTGAAATAGAGATAACGAAGCCTAAAAGAGAAAACACATAATTGTATCCTCTTTACCTTTTATCCTTCATGATAGTACCAGTTTCAAGGTAGCCTAACATCGAACCCGGTCTTTCGGATCAAACAGGTACTGCTCTAAATTTATTTAACACTATCCTACAAACAAAAAATAACCGGGTTGAGTTAGAACGGTCATGGGCAACAATTGAGAGAGATATCAACATTAAGGAAAATTGGGAATTTCGATAGTGACAATTGAGAAACCAATTATAGCCCTCACATTTTAATCATTTATTTTTTTGTCCTCAACTTCCTCTATCTTTTTAGATGCCTTGATAGTATACTTTAGAGGCTTAAAGTATAAACTCAGGAACACCATCTTTTTGGCGTTGTTGCCGGGGAACAGAGAAATGAAGATTTTTCCCTGGGAAGAATGACATTGACCCTTTCCTTCTTTGATAGTGAACAAAGTTTGAAAACCTTCTAAGGCTACCTTTATATTTCACTTGGTGACTCCACATTGTTTAAACTGACTCTTAAACATAAGAACACCAGGAAGAATCCAGACAACAAGCAAATTTCGCCTTTTTCCGACACAGAAAAAATTCTAAAATCAAGAAGATACTTCCGACAGACTATCTCTTCGACAAATAAAAATTATCAACCTAAATTTACATAGTCTGACTCTAAAGATCAACACAGTGAATCAAGTGTTCCACCCCCTTACGGGAAATACTCTGCTGATAAAGTTACATCACCTGAATCAGATTTGGTTCTGCCTATTTTTAAGATTGAAGCTTTCTCGGTCATTTCCCACACCAATAGAAAATGAAGATCTGCCTCACTTCATGTTGCAACCAATTATCCCTCGCTTCTCGAGGTTCGATTTCCCACCTCTCAAAACTCAAACAATTATGCTATATATCTTGACTCAACTTCTGTTGATTCTCCTATATTCTCACCCTGTGGTTCTGAAGAGACCAATCCACATTCCCCAAGATCCTCTTTCTCAAGTTTCCTCCCCATCGATAACCGATTTCTTGAAACCCTTCCTTATAATCCCCAAATATTAAGCATTAAATCCACAATGGTTGTGGCTAGAGGAGTTGGGGCAGGAGGTGCTACCGAAGGTGGTCCAGAAGGAGGAGCAGGAGGCCAAGCACCGCCTCTTCAGATATTTGCAATGGTTGCTACAAGATATGCCCCTCTGGTTCTACCAGTTCCTCTCCATGATTTACCAGAAAATTACATGAAAAACCTGCCCGAGTTCACAGAAGAGGGCGATTTAACGGCAGCTGAACACATAAAATTTTTCGATCAATTCGATGACATTATTGGATTAGAGGATGAAGATGTTTACTCCAGACTCTTGGTTCAAACCTTTGAAGGGAAAGTAAGAACCTGGTTTCGAGGCCTAGCAGTTGGATCTATACCATCATAGGATGAACTCGAAAATGCTTTTATCAGACAATGGGGTGAGCGGAAAGACCACCTTTATTATCTGACCGAATTTGGGGCTCTTCGAAAGAAAACCTTTGAATTAGTTCTTGCATTTACCCAATGATTCAATAAATTGTACAATA
Source organism: Picea abies (assembly GCA_900067695.1). Classification (NCBI taxonomy): domain Eukaryota; kingdom Viridiplantae; phylum Streptophyta; class Pinopsida; order Pinales; family Pinaceae; genus Picea; species Picea abies. The sequence goes on from CBVK0102817539.1 coordinate 13,006, forward strand.
AAATCCCAACCTAGTTCAAACCCTCACAACCTGCAGTGAAAGTGACTTTCGCTAGATCTTTTGACCCTGACTTCACCCTATTATTAAGGGAGAGAAGATCAATAGATCTCACCAAGATGCGAGATGATGCCTTGGAAATCAAATCTAATATGATGGCATCAGGGAAACTGAAATCCAAATTTTATACTGGAAACAAAGAAATCAAGAGATACAGGGAGCAAGGAGGACCCTCTAGATCAGGAAGATCTTTAGAAGACAAAATGGATGATATGGCTAGAATCATCAAAGAAATGTCAAACAAAATATCAAGAATGGAACTAGATCGAGCTAAGAATGAACATTACCCTAGAAAGGAGTTCAGGAAGAACCCTAATTCTCAAAACCACCAAAAACAAATTAATAATGAAGATCAAAAAATCCAAACCCCTTTTAGAAGCGAAAACTTTATAGGAGGACAAGACTTGGAGGATTTCGAGGAATTAGAAGAGGATATGAACAATCTTGGTGATGACTTCTTACAACCTTATATAACAAGACACGATTACGAAAAGTCTTTGACAAACATTTAGATTTTTCAAAAGAATCATTAAGAAGCATTTAAGAATTTCTTCACAACAACATCAGAAGATAAACATTTAGATTTTTCAAAAGTTAGAAAATAGGGTATGCACAGATAAATCATGTAACTTTAAATCCTTTTAAAATATCAGACAGACAACACAATGATAACAATGGCAGATACACATTCAACGACGAGGTAAAAACTTCACCAATAGCTAACATGCAAGAATCCTGTGAAACATTTCCTCATATTTTTGGAAAATCTCTTGATAGAAGTTATAGTGTTCCCAGCCTGCCTGGGCATGAGGTCAACAACCCTTACATTAAAAATCATCTCTGAATAAATAGGGGAGATCCCCCAATAATTTTCGAGAGTCGGTTGTAACCGCCTCGGCCAAAAATAGCCACTAATCCCACAAAATTTGGAACTGTCTGCCATGAAAGAAGGACCGGTTTTCTGCGAAAAAGGGGTCCAAATAGACGTGCTTTTCTCTTCAACGATGACACCTGGGAAATAACTGAAGGAGGTTATTGTATATGGGCATGTTATGGAAAAAAACTCCTTCGGTTTCGCCAAATTCGTCCCCAGCTGGCCGTAACAGCTCCCACAAAATCAGGACTGTAACGGAAAAGCGAAAATCTGGAAACAAGGGCCTCGAAGATGGCTTCGATTCTCCCTGCTCGTGGAACCTGTGAAAAAAATGAGAGAGTGTTTTGTTCTTCATCCCGTTACAGAGAAAAACCTCTCTCGGTTTCTTAAAATGTGTTTTCATTTTCCCAAAAACGGCCTCGGATGAAGACATGCTGAATAGGCGAAAATAGACAGAAATTTGAAAAAGCGGTTTTTTTTCGCGATTGGTGGTATTCCGGACCCCCCTGAGGTGGTAAGTGGTTTTAGGGGGGGGGGGTCCGCTGGAATAGGGAGATGACACGTGGATGGGGGGTGGTATTGGAAAACCATTATTCCAGACCCCCCCTCTCGTTAAAGTTCGGATGGTGAGGGGGGGTCCGGAAAATTTCCCATTCGTTGATTTAATTTTATGTTTTTCATGTGGGCTTTGATGTGAGCAGGACTTGGGGGTGGGTAGACTTAGGATAGTGTAGGTTTTTAATGTTTTTAATGTTTTTTTTTTAGTTTATTATTATTATTTTATTACATGTTACGTTTAATGTATTTGCTTTTTGTTTATTTTTTATGTTTTTTGTTTTTATATGTTTTGTTTTATATTTTTATTTAAATGTTTTTATATTGTTTTATGTTTTGTTTTAATTTTTTAATATATTTATTTAATGTTTGGTTTTTTATGTTTTTATTTTAATATTGTTTTATTTAACATTAATTAAAAAAAAACTAACCTAGTTACTAAACTAACTAATTAACAATTGATTAATTACTAACATGCTAACTCAATTATTAATTAATTAATAATTAATTTATTATTAATAGGTTTAATCATGACTATTAACCTAATGTTTTTATCCTAAGCCTGTTTATTCATGGAGGGGTAAGATTGGCGAAGGGGTGAATGAATGAAGGATGAGGAAAACGACAGGTGCAGCGTGAATGAAGGATGTAGCATGGAGCGAAGGAGGCATGATGCAATGGATGGATGACATGTTGGGATAGGGCCCGCCGGAAAAACCCGCCTCATTCCGGACCCCCCCCCCCCATCATTAAAGGCAGAACGATCGGGGGGGTCCATAATTTTCCTATAAACCGTCCATCTGCGTGCCTCCATGACAACCGTAGATCTGTGCACACTTTTTAATCAATATTCTGGACCCCCATCGTTAAAAGCAGAATAGTCAGGGGGGTCCAGAATCCACTATCAGTCGTTGATTTACACGTTGCTAGATCGACTGTCAATCTAAGCGTGTTCTTTATTCTCCAGGCGCGAATGTAGTTTATGAGGCAAAACTTAGGCTTAATGACTTTTTAAGGGTTTGGTGCACTTCTTCCCTTGAAAATAATTTGCAGAGATGAAATATTATTTGCAAACCTATACACCTAGAGTGAAAAATTTCCAGTCAGTAGATGATCCTATGAATTATAGGGTTATAATAGTTGTCACAGATATACCCCCAAAATATGGCATGCTATTGTCCTGGTCCTGGGGTGCTAAACTTGGAGGTTCCCTTCAACTTGGTATGACGTACACAACAATTCCAGTTTTCAGAGGACAGTTCACGCTATTGTACAGAGAAACCAGGTTAGCATTTATGGTCAGTGACCCTGTCATCCCAAATAATTATCCTGTATATATTGTTGATCAGGATTTAGGTAATTGTATATTATCTATAGATGATGATGTTGATGCATGTATAGAAGAAAGTTGTATAGGAAATAAAAAAGAAAAATGACAAATAGAATAGGATGTATATAGCATTGGTGTTTGGAAAATGTTTTTTTACGGTGCCTCATCTTATCTTGGAGCTGGGGCTGGAGTAATTTTTGTGGCACCTGATAACCAATTCATTATCCCTTTCTCTTATAGCCTACAGTGGAACATTGACCAAACTAATAATGTATGTGAGTACGAAGCTCTAGTGTTAGGGTTAGAGGCCGCTAGGAGAATGAAAATTAAAAAATTGGAAGTTTTTGGTGATGCAGAATTGATCGTGAAACAGGTTAATCGATGGTACCAGGCCAAACATCCTAGGTTAAGGTCATATTGAAATTATGTTTGGGACCTAATCGAATTTTTTTTCTCCTCTATTAATATTCACTTCATTATGAGAGCAGAAAATCAACAGATAGATGCTTTAGCCAAAGATGATTCAACTTTTTCACCTCCCACTGCTTTCAAACTAAAATATCATATACAAATGAGACATAGGCCTTCCATACCCAATAACATACAACATTGACAAGTCTTTGAGGATGATGAACAACTCCAAATTCTTTTAGAAACAGTAGATGAGTTCGCCGAAATGCATGCTAACCAAGAGAGCCAGAATGATCCTATTTGGATCATGCAGGAAGGGGAAGACCCCCAAGAGTTCCAGGATAAAATCGCTAGTCACCATATGCTTGTTTTAAAAGATAATCAGATACCCAAGGGCCCGATTCCCTTAGAAAGGCTCTTTAATCATGATGACATCCCTTTGAAGACTACCTTATAGCCTCAGCCAAAAGAGGCCGAAGATTGCAATATAGGTACCGAAGAGAGTCCTAGATTAGTTAAAGTACCCATGTACCTGTCTCCGAAAATCAACAGTAAATATATTGAGTTGCTTAAAAAATGCAAAGATGTTTTTTCTTATGATGATTTGAGAACTTATGATACGACTATCATGGAACATAAAATTCCATTAAAGCCAGGCGTCAAACCTTTTAGGCAGAATCTCAGGCAGATTAACCCTATCTTACTACCGGCGATAGAAAAAGAGGTCAGAAAAATCCTAGATGCTAAAATCATAGTTCCTCTAAGATACTCTGAGTGGGTAGCTAATTTAGTCCCAGTGAGAAAGAAAAACAATGAAACCAGACTGTGTGACGATTTCATAAACCTGAATCGATCATCACTCAAAGACAATTCCCCATTACCTAAGATGGATCACGTTTTCGAAAAAGTAGTTGGAGCTAACAAAATGTCTATGATTGATGGTTTTTCAGGTTACAATCAGATCGCAGTGCATCAAGATGATAAAGAAAAAACTGCTTTCACCACCCCTTGGGGTACTTTCATGTATGATAAAATGCCTTTTGGTTTAATGAATGCAAGGGCAACCTTTCAGTGAGCCATTTATAAAAGAGATAAGTTCGTTGTTATCTATCTTGATTACCTGACTGTGTTCTCTAAATCTGATGCAGAACATCTAATGCGCCTTAAACAAACCTTTGAGAAATTCTGAAAATTTGTTTTGTCACTCAATCCCAAGAAATCTCATTTCGCAATACAAGAAGGTAAACTCTTGGGCCATATCGTGTCTAAATATGGAATTAAAATCGATCCAAAAAGGGTTGAGGCAATAGATACTATAAATTTTCCTAGAAATGTAAAAGAAATTCAGTCTTTTTTAGGAAAAATAAATTTCTTGAGGAGATTCATCCCTAACTTTGCTGAAATTGTAAAATTGATAACATATATGCTCAAGAAGGACAATGAAGTGAGATGGACAAGTGAATCCAAAGCATCATTTCAACGCATCAAGAAATTAATAAGTGAAGCACCGGTCCTGGCGAGTCCATATTACACAAAAGAGTTTTTGATTTTTTCTTTTTCTTCGGAACATACTATCATAGCTGTATTGTCACAGAAAAGAGATGAAATTTTTGAGCAGCCTATTGCATTTTTTAGCAAAAGTCTCAGAGATGCTGAGTTGAAATATGATATATTGGAGAAGCAGGCCTATGCAATGGTGAAATCTCTCAAGGATTTTAGAACTTACGTGTTGCACTCAAAGATCATTACTTATGTACCCTCTATCTTTGTTAAAGATATCCTGGTGCAACCAGATAGCGATGGAAGAAGAGGAAGGTGGTTAGCTAAGATCTAGGAGTTTGACCTAGAAGTCCAACCAACTAAAATTATAAAAGGTGAGTGTTTGGTGAAATTGCTTGTCGAATCGAATTTAAAATCACTTGGGATAAATCAGCTGCAAGAGAACGAGGGATTTTTGGAAATAGACGAGCTTGATGTCACTGCACCTACAACCAAAATTCAAGACAAGTTTTCTACTTTGGCCTGGTATCGCGACATCGTCCATTACCTACTCACTCTTCAATGTCCTAGTGAGTTAACCCTGTCTAAAGCTAGGATGCTAAAGTTAAATGCTGCAAAATACTGTATCATAGATGCTAAATTGTATTAGAAAGACCCCTTGGGTTTCCTACTGAAGTGTTTAGTCGAAACTGAAACAGAAGGGGTTATGGATGAATTCCATGTCGAAGTGTGTGGAGGACATCATGCGTGGCAAGAAAAAGATTATAAAATCTTAAGAGGCAGATACTACTGGCCCAAATTGTTCACAGAAGTGAACACTAAAGTTCAAAATTGTGTCCCTTGTTAGTTGTTCACAGGCAAACAAAATGTCCCAGCTTTGCCCCTAATCCCAGTTAAAACCGAAGCCTCGTTTCAGCAATGGGGACTTGATTTCATTGGAGAAATCCATCCACACTCGAGTGCACAACAGAAATGGATCCTAACTGCTACTGATTATTTCACTAAATGGGTGGAAGCTATACCCACAAGAAATGCAACTGATTCAGTAGTAATCAATTTTTTGGAAGATAATATTTTATCCAGTTTTGGTTGTCCTCGAAAGATAGCCACTAATAACGTGCAAGCATTTAATTCAATGGCCATGATAAATATTTTCCAAAAATATAGTATCGTGCTAGGACACTTGACAACTTACTATCCACAAGGTAATGGCCTGGCTGAATCATCCAACAAAAGCCTGATTACCATGATAAAAAAGGTTTTGATTGAAAACAAGAAAGCATGGCATATCCATTTAAAATATGCTCTATGGGCCAACAGAATAAGTACTAAAAGATCGATTGGGATTTCCTCTTTCCAGATGGTATATGGCACTGATGTCATTTTACCAATAAACCTTGCTTTTCTAGTAATGAAACTCTGGAAAGATTCAAATCAAGAACCCAATGATGCTACCAAAAGGATAAACCAGCTAGTTGAAGTTCAACAAAATAGGGCCGAAGTAAATGAAAGGTTGCAAAGATATCAGGATAAAATGAAGGCCTTATTCAATCAGAAAGCTAAAGATAGAGAATTCCTCCCTTGCGACTTGGTCCTAAAATGGGAAGAAAGGAAAGAACACGCTGGAAAACATGGAAAATTCCATCCGATCTGGTCTGGTCCATACAGGATTTCGGCCTTTGAAGGAAAAAATGCTTGGTTATTAGAAAACCTGGATGGAGACATTTTCAATGACCCTGTAAATGGGTGGCATATTGAACACTTCATGCAATAATGTGTTTCTAAATCCTCATTGTACATACCGGTTTGTTTTCATTCTTTTTACATAGATTCCCTTAAAAAAAAAAAAAAAAACCTCAATCATCGAAAAAAAAAAAAAAAAAAAACCTCAATCAGAGAAGTTCTTCAAGTAATAAAAAATGGGACTTAAGAAAAGGTTATAAAAGATAATTAAGAAAACATCTAAGAACAGTCATATGTACAACAGTTTTTCTAAAACCCCCTTTACCCTCCCCTCGACCACATTCAATCCTTTTCCCACTTGACCGTGGATGTCTAATCATAAATTTTCCTGGGAACAGAGGGGTCTCGCTTTGGTCGTGAAAACTCTCGAATAAACTTTCAAGAAAAGAGAGCAGGTTGTGTTTTTAATTCTTTGACTTTAGCTGGATCAAAAACATGTCTAGTTTAATCCTAACCTTATTAGTTATCCTAACAGGAATAACTGATCGGTTTTTCTCAAGGAGATTCCCTAGACTAGATGTCAAAAGGTTTCCCTTAAGAATTTCCCTGAAGCCCATGATTTTTGAAGGCAGGTGAGAAGATTAACCCAGAGCTATTTAAATGAGTTGACAAACTTTATCATTAAAAAAAAGGGGAGGGGGAGATATTTTCAAACAGACATCTTTCCGAGTGTATTGTATACTCATTGATTGCCCCCACTTCAAAAAAAAAAAAATGAATACAGACAGATGGTGAAAGGAAATTCATTATATTGATTGCCCCCATCTAGTTCAAAGAGATGAAGAAAGGAAATTCAGTATATTGATTTCCCTCATCTCAACATTTAAATTCTTGGAAACAACGAAGTGGTGAAAGCAAATTCAATGTGGGAAGTCAGATAACTTCACCGGGGTACTGAACAGGCTCGCTAGCAATGAAGCAATATCCTCATATGTGATGAAAGTTGTTATACATGAGTTACAAGATTCTATGGTATTTTCTCTTCTTTTCGGCTAGATTTTCATCATAGGTTTCTAGGGTCTCCTTACCGGACCCAACGCAAATACTTACCTTGATGCAAACAGAATCACGTGAAACCTGATAAGATGGTTGATTTGGTTTTGATTATCTTACAAAGATTTGAGGTCTGTTTCAGGAGAAGAAATCTATTGAAGACCCGGCTCGAGATAGTCAAAATTTTTGTTTTTGAAGAGTTTTCAAGGTTAACGTTGAGAACCTAATCTTGCTTGGTTTTTCTCCTAATCTGTATCACAGAGCCAAATCATTGAATCCATTACCCATTGAAGGCACTTGGTCTACATGTTCTTCTCATCCCACAAGGAGACGAGATCCTTAGATGGAGCCTAATGTTGACACGAAGTTTAATTTTTCTATCGTTTAAAACTGAAGCTTCATCTTTTCCTGAGTCATGGAGCCGCCCTTTGTCCAAAAAGGGGGTTAGAGTCTTCCATTCCTTTTCAGGTTTCGAGATTCGGTTTTTCTTGAGGTATGATCTTTAACCATCCCAATTACCTGATGCTGAAATCTTGAAACCGTTCAACATATTAAAAATTTAAAATAAAAGAATAAAAAGGGGGGAAGAAATACATGTTACATTTTCCGTCACTTTCCACAAAGAACTCTTTAATCCATAATTAATTAAACTCCTAAATGCAATCATCTTTCCCCTAATCTTTCGTGATTCAAGTTTCTTTCTACTAAATCATTTTCAAACTCTCAAGCTTCGAACTCCCGATCCTTGATTTTACGAAAAGTAAAATTAAAAAATAATTATTCACTAATCTTGATCAATTAGAGATTTAATACGAATGATTAGCGCCTCACTAATCCCATCGCAAATTCATGATCCAGGGCTTTCTTTTGACATATCTCCTGACAACAGGATCCCCGAAGTTTCGAAATGCGAAATCACGTTTTCTTTAAACAAAGTCTAAGATTAAGGTTAAGTTGTTTTCAAAACATGATTAGTGATAACTAAGCTTCTTTTCGCATTTCGGGAATTTAGGAAGGCAGCGATTTTCAAAATTCCAGTTTTGAAATTGCCGATATACGACAGTATTAATAATGGATAAATGAAGATATTTTTGACGCGAAAACGTATCTCCAGACATATATTTCCATTAAAGCATTAATTTTCCATCACCTGTATTAGTACACTCGTCATAACATAAATTAAGGGTTAATAAAAGTCATGTGTTTCGAACTTCATTCTTATCCTTTACATCTGTAGCAAATTTCATTTATCCAGTTTTATACACATTTTCTTTGTAAACAGGTTTTTGGTCTAGTGCAAACATCATGGCACCTAAGAAAGCACCCAAGAAAAGAGAGGAAGTTATAGAAATATTGAGTCCAGACGGAGACGTTGTATCTGATACAATACCGCATGCCATCGATTCCATAAAATCCTGGAGGCAAATTTTCGAAACTATGGATTATGAAATTAAGAACTTCCATCATGATGCCGACAAAAAACTTCGATACATAGCGGAGTTAGAGCTTCACAAAGTAGCTACACGGACGCGACTCATGACTTATAATGACATGATCAGTTGGGCCTTAGAGCGAATAGACGTCTAGACGGGAAGCATTCTGGACAGCTGAGGGTTCGTCATTGGCTCTTTCAGACTGGAGCATATAAAAGTAATGTATAAACTAACTCGTAGTCCCAAGTATATTTATAATAAATATTTCGTGAGTGAGTTTCAAAAGAAAGAATGTTTTGAGTCAGACCAAACGTATCCTGGCATGATCAAATACTGGTGGAGACACGAAACAAGGCCGACACCCATTGTGTTTACGCCAAAACCTCTTTAAATGAGTATATGGTCTATGTGGCGATGATGTTATGTAGACTTTTCGGGAAGAAAAGTCCTACCCATTTCCCTGTAGAATGGGTACCTCTTTTGCATGAGGCAACAAAAGGTTACAGCTTCAATTGGGATAAGATTTTGTCTGATAACATAGGGAAGGAGGTCATGGAATATCAGACTGCAAGATCCAAAGGCCGACCAATAGCCTTTTATATGTTTTCATACATCATGGATGCTATATGCTTCACAACTCCTTTCCCTTTGATGAATTGGAGTTGGAATCCGACATACCCGGAACCTATTCATGAATATCATTCTAAAGTTTGGGAAGAAAATGCCAAGGACTCATTCTATGAAATTTTTCATTTCATGGTGATACCACTACATCAGATGTTGTACGACTGTGCACCTCCCCACATTTCAAAGTTGGTCATAGGAAGCCTCAGGGCAGTTGCTAACTGGTTTATAGAGGAGAATTTATCTTATATCAGAGTTTTTGGATGTTCAATCCCTCCACATGCGCTCTCGAAATTCCTCCCTAATAGACTGATGTGTAGAGAGGTATCTCATCAAATAGTAACAGGTGGAATTGGGATAGAACTAAAGATGGCTCAAAAGAAGTCTTGGCCAGCTTTTCCCGTTCAGATTGGGAAATTTTCACTTCTCAACTTGGGTCATTCCAAAGTTGAAGTGGTAGTGCTGGAGGAGGTCAAGTTGGTAGACCTCGAACACAGGAAGCACGACCCTTACCAGTTAGTGGGAAAACACATGGCCCACTGTAATATGAAGGCTGATGAACATGAGAAGTCCCCTTGTGATGACATGTTCAAAGGGACTAGGACCTATGAGGAGGTGTTAGAGAGGGTGCAAACACTGCCATCCAACTTGAAAGCTAGTTTTCAGACCTTCCAGAAGTATAGATGGAGTGGTCTGCACAAAGTATTGGAAGGAGAAGAAATCACCCTTCCTCAGGAAGAAGAAGATACTCCTCCAAGATTCAGATGAGAAGCAAATGATAAATTCAATCCCTAAGAAATTCCACAGGAGACTAAAAGAACTTCACAAAATGAAGAGGCCTTACAGACATAAAATCTAGAGACGAAAGAAGAGAGGGGTTCTGGGACACCTCCTGAGTCCAGTAAGTCCACTCCCCCTTCATCACCTACTGTTGATGCCAATATACCTAAGGTGATAGGAAAAAAAAGATCTATAGAGCTAGGAAGTCCCATATCTTCCTTAACCCCTTTACAATCCACCTTTGGACTCCCAGAGATGGGATCCATATATGTTAATGATCTCACCCCTATCTCCAGAGATGAGATCCCTCCTTCTAATTATTTTTTCAGCAAAAAGAGGAAGGTTGTCCTAAACCAAAAGATGTATATGAGGGAGGGGGATATGGTGAAGAAGCATAGGGCCTTGGTAGATGGCCAGAATTTGGAAGAGGAGGATTTCACTACAGAGGTAGCAGGCTCCATGGGAGCCATGGCAACAACAAACCTTTTTACTGTGGAGAACATGAGAACAAGGATAAAGAAGAGTAACCACATAATAGATCAATTGTAAGACCAGTTAGAGAATGCTGAGAAAAACATTAAAGAAGAGGTGAATAAATGCTTGGAGCAGGCCAGCGCTGTTGAAAGAAAATAAATTCAATCACTCAAATCAAGCCTGGATGAAATGAACCAAAGGATACAAACAAGTCAGGTGCAGGTTACTCAGCAAAATGAGCTCGTAAAACAGCTACAGGATAAGTTGAATTTGACAGAAGGCTGGGTTGTAGACTTAAAGTATTTCTAGACCCTCTCGCTGGAAGCACATACAAAGATAGAAACTGAGTAGCAAAAATGGATCTCCAAAATAGAGATCATCCAGAATTACTTTCAAGAGGTAAGCAAATCCCTTGATAACATTATTTTACTGGAAAATGAGGATAAAGCAGCAAGGAATACGTTGCAGAAAGAAGTTGCATGTTCATAAAACAGAGAGATGTTGAAAAATATAAAGATTTCTATCACTGAACAAATAAGAGGAATCATCATGCTCAAGGTATGGGAAACAAACATATCTGAAAACAATAAGATAGTCAAAGAAATCAAATATGACTGTGAGGGAATCTTTGATTCTTTGGATAAGAAAGTGTTAGGTATTGAAAGAAATGATTGCTCTGATCCACTGGGGCAGATAAACATTGTGAAACAATAGTTGAACTGCAAAGAGGGCTTGAAGGAGATTCAGGTGGAAATTTCATAGTTGAAGGAAACCGATGCCAACCAAATAGACAGATGGCTGGTACAACCCAATTTAAAGTTGCAAGTGATCAGGTTTGCCGATAAAGGTTTTGAATACCAGTTTCCAAAGGTACAAAGAAAGTTTTATCTGTTTGAGACTAAGGATCTTCCGACACCTCCTAGAAATTTTGTTCATTTTCTGGAGAAATGTATTGAATGTATAACATCAAAGGAGGAAGAGACTTGAACTAAACAATGAAGTATCGTTTGAAATATTATACTATTGAAATGATAGACAAACAAAAGTAAATCATGCTACGATTAAGGTTGCAGTTTTGTAACTATTTTTCTCCTAAAAAGTAGGAGATTGCTAACCATCAAGTATTGATGAACTTGTATAGATACAAGGAGTGAAGAATGAAACAAGGCTTTTTTTTTCTCTAAAAATTTTGATGAAGAAATTTTCAAGAGACTCTGGATTTATAGAAATGCAGATTGAAGATTCCATATTTTGTCACGTCTGAGTTATGTGTTCCTCTGTCTTTTTATCTTTCTTTCATATATATAATTGATGAATGCTTGGCTACAATTTAGTACAACCTCTACTGTGGAAATTAGTATTCTTGTTGTTTAAATCATTTACAATTTTTCCTCTGTATCAGTTATCAGTAGATACAAGACCTGTAAATGTTTAGATTTCAATATCATACGCTTCATTGATATTTTTCTTGTTTCATAGTCTTCTGTTACAACGTGAGATTCCTCTTAAATTGATGCCTCACCTTGTTAATAGCTTTACATTTTTCCTCATATCATGTATGTTTCCTTTCCTTTAAATTTAACTCAAATATAAGAAACAACCTTTAATTTAGTCATCCTATTAATTCATGTTTTAAAATCATTCTCTTTACATTGTGAAATAGAGATAATGAATCCTAAAAAAAAAAACACAGAATTGTATCCTCTTTACCTTTTATCCTTCATGACAGTACTAGTTTCAAGGAAACCTAACATCGAACCCAGTCTTTCAGATCAAATCAACATCACTCTAAATTTATTTAACACTATCCTACAAACAACAAATAACCAGGTTGAGTTAGAACGTTCATGGGGAACAATTGAGAGAGATATCATCATTTAGTAAAACTGAGAATTTTGATAGAGACAGTTGAGAAACCAATTATAGCCCTCACCTTTTAATCATTGATTTTTTTGTCCTCAACTTCCTCTATCTTTTTAGATGCCTTGGTAGTATACTTTAGAGCCTTAAAGTATAAACTTAGGAACAACACAAACAATGGACTGAGTTGCTATTAAATGCCCACAAATTTCCATTAAATGGTAGCATGTGCTTGCTGAGGTATGGCACAATGTTTCTCCATTAACTGTGACTGTGTTTTACTGCTGGTGTGACCACGTTTTTGCCCCTTTAAATGGTTGACTGCGATTGTTGGATTGGACACCATTTTGCCTTAAATGTTGCATGTGTTATACTATTAATTGCCATGTTAATTGCAATATTAAATGCTATGTTATTTCCATATTAATTGCCAGGATAATTTGCTACAGTGAGTTAATGGACAACATATTGCTTCTTAATGATATATTAATTGTGTTGTTACGGTTATATTAATTGCCTTGTTATTGTTATATTGACTGTTACTATTACATTAATTTCCTTGTTATTGCTTTACTAATGGTTATGTTAATTAAAACGTTAATCACAGTGTCATTTCTATATTACTCATTATGATAACAGTTATGTAAATTGCCTTGTTATTGCTGAATTAACTGTCATGTTAATTGTTACACCAATTGCCTTGTTTTGCTATAATAATTGTCATGTAACTGTGATGTTGTTGCCTTGTTAGATTGCTAAAACGACGTTAATAGTTGGCAGTTTCCTTCTCAATATTAATGACAACTAGTATTGTTAGTTTGGTCGATATAGTAGTCTACATGCTGAGATTAATTGCTCATAAGTGTTTTAATGGAATCATTCTACTTTAAGATTGTAAATGTTGTTATTTAAGTTAATGTCTAGTTGGATGGAGATTTTGGATTAACATAGACTTGACCGATTAGGTTGTGTTAAAGATTAAAATTTGATTGGTCAGTAAGGAATGGATTGCAAATTTTAGACTCGCTGGATTGAATTTTAATTAAGGATAGAGGGAATTTATAATTATGGTTTTAGTATTGACCACTTAGATTTGCAAAATTAATTGTATTAATGTTTATTTAGTGGACGCATTATTGTCTAATTATAACTTGGCCTGCCCCGTTAGAATGGAACCCTTGTTAAAATTGAATGTAATCAGAGACCGGTTAGACTGGGTGATTGGTGGGGATGGAGACGATGTCGTATGGGATGGTGTCACCCCTTGTATTCATCGTATTGTGTTTCATCAACCTTTTTGTGGGGTAGGTATAGTCTCCCAGTCAGTATTTGATTCCTAACACGTCGGAGTTTTCTTGAGTCTTGGTCCCTTTTGTTTTGCGCCAGGGTTATTGACGCGCCTCTCATCTAGGGACAGCATGGTCCTTGCTGAGGGGATCATGGCGCGCCCTATGGGTTAGCGACGAATGATAGCTTGGTTGGATTCAGTGCCTACCATGTGAGTGTGGCTGAGCATCATATGTTTACTTGGGCACATGTGTTGGTTCGCGCGCCTTGAGGTTCTAGTCTTGTTCGTCAATGTCGTATGTCAAGAAGGGGAAGTGATCCCTTAGCTTGTAGGCATGCCTTGTTTCATAGGGTGGTTAGTCATTACCTCTAGTTATCTATGCCTGTTTTGCTCGGTTGCCCTTGTGCCTGTGCATGGTGTCGTAGTTGCCTATTGTTTGGGTTGTGTGCTTATGTTCTTCGTTCGTGGTGTGGTCAAACTTTTGTCATTGTTGCCTTCTTGCCCCTTAATTCTTAAAATAAAAAAAATAAAAAATTTGGCTTCGCCCGTGACCGTAACAGTGGGGTTGTTACAAAATATTGAGAAAATGAAAATTTCAATCAAATTTTAATGTTTTGTTGAATTTAGAAAAGATTTCTATATTGTTCCTAGGAAAAACCTTTGGAATAGGTTGGAAGAAATAAAAGTGCCTTTCGAATTGAGGGCTTCTCAATAAGGCTATATGAGAATGTTATTGACAATTTTAAGAACACATATTGGATTCAAGCAAGGTTGTCCCTTGTCCCTTACCCTTTTTGGCATATGCATTGACAAGTTAGAATATTGCTTGAAATAAGCAGTTTGTGTCGACCCTACTCTCACTGATGTAGTCATCAGTCTTGTTCTTTATGATGTTGATATAGTTCTTAAGGCGAGGAATCCCCATGATCTTGGAAAGCAACTAAGAATTCTCAATGAATTTTGCTCCAATACGAGTATGACTATTAATACTAAGAAGACTAAGGTCATGGTCATTAAATCTAATAAGATCACTTTGGTACCTTTGTATATGACAACAACCTGGAGAAAGTGACTTCATACAAATATCTTTGAATCAATATTCACAACAAACTCAACTAAAATTATAGCATTGAGAAAAGAATTACTGGGGGATGCAAAACTTATTATGGGCTTGAAAACAATTGTCAATCAATTGATCTTTGGATATAAGATAAGAAAAAACACCTCTTTGCGACTCTTGTTACACTTGTTATTGTATATGGATGTGAAGTATGGGGATGCAGTATCTCGTGAATCCTAGAGAAAGATAGAGAAAATCCAAAAGAATTTTGTAACCTATAATCTCAAAATTGAAGGAAATACGTCGTATCCCATCCTCCTCTTAGAGGCAAGCCTTCCATGGTTTCTATGACTAGATACCTAATGTATAAGAACAAGTTAAACATAATGGAAGACAAAAGGCTTCTTAAAATTGCTTCAAAATCCAGTAGCAACCACCTTCGACTCAAACAAGGATGGCATAAACATGCCTTGGCTAAGACATTGGGGAATCATGGAAGAGACCATTTTGCAGAATAAGGATACTATTAAAAATACCATAAAATTAAAATTTAAGGAGAAACTGTGGTGTGACAAAGAGTAAGAGGAAAAAAGAAAAGTAAAGTATTATAAGGATGTAATGAACCCTAATCTAGAAGATAAAAATTATCTCTATGTTTTCACAAGTGTAAAGAAAAACATAAACATTGCTAAGATAAAGAACACATTCTCTAAGTGTGTCACCTTTGTGACACCAAGAAGGTTAAAGATGAAAAACACTTTCTCTTTCTCTTAGATTCTGGAACCTATACCTAGATTAGATCTCAATTTCAAAATATTCGTCATACTACTAACATTCCTCACCTTTTAACTCAACAAAATTATGGTGATCTTGAAAATCTTTTCTACCACACAAACAAAATTCTAAAGAATTGCAAATAATCCCTAAGAGAATCTCTTAAGATCCAATAAACCAATTAAGTTTAATCATCATTGATTTTTTAAACATTAAATCATCATATTCCCGTCCACTTAGCAAACCCTCAGATCCAGAGTTCGAGTCTGAGTTTTATTCATATCGTCCTCCAGGCGGATGAACTCCAATTCATGCTCTCCCATCGTGGTCTCTCGCCAATCACAATAACATTTAGATTCAAATTGAAATAAATTTATCAACTTATAATGATGATGATGATTAACGTTCACTAAGACCAAATTAGTCTATCGGACCTTAAGAGGGTAAGTGATTACTTGTGATTTTTTAGAATTTTGTTTCTGTGTTCGAAAAACATTAAGAGAAGCTTTCCAAGATCACCATACTTTTGTTGAGTTAAGAGGTTAGGAAGGTTGGTAGTGTGATAAATATTTTGAAAATGAGATCTAATATGGGTATAGGCTGGCCAATATAAAAGAAAGTGTTTTTCATCTTCAACATTCTTAGTGTCACAAATGTGACACACTCTTTTATCCCATGGCATTTTAGGAATTGACCAACGCCCAATTTCACTATGGAGCTCGTGAGAATTTGTTTTTATCTTAGAAATGCTTATTTTTTTCTTTACACTTGGAAAAATAGATAGATAATTTTGATCTTCTAGATTTGGGTTGATTACATCTTTATAATACCTTAATTTTATTTTTTCCTCTAACTCTTTATCACACCATATTTTCTCCTTAAATTTTGATTTGACGCTTTTTTTAATAGTATCTTTATTCTACAAAATGGTTTCTTCCATGATTCTCCAATAGTTTAGCCAAGACCGGGCATCTTTATGCCATCCTCGCTTCAATTGATGGTGGTTATGACTTGATTTTGAAGCAATTTTAGGTAGCCTCTTGTCTTCCATCTTGTTTAACTTATTCTTCTACATTAGGTATCTAGTCATAGCCATGCTCTCAATGAGGGATTGGCTTGTTTATGAGAGGAGGATGGGATAGGGTGTATTTCCTTTAATTTTGAGATTATAGGTTATAAAATTCTTTTGTATTTTCTCTGTCTTTCTCCAGGATTCACGAGAGATACTACAACCCCGGACTTCACATCCATAAATAATAACATGTGTAACAAGAGTGTCAAAGAGGAGTTTCTTCTTATCCCAACTCCAAAGATCAACTGATTTACAATTGTTTTCAAGCCTATAATAAGATTTACATCCCCCAATAATCATTTTCTCAATGCTACAATTCCAATTGAGCTTGTGGTGAATATCAATTCCAAGATATTTTTATGAAGTCACCTCCTCCAAGTTTTTGTCGTCATATACAAATGTATCATAAGGGATCTTATTGGATTTGATAATCATGACCTTATTCTTATCAGTATTAACAATCATACCCATATTGGAGAAAACATCCTTGAGCATTCTTAGTTGGTTTTCAAGATCATGGGGACTCCTTGCTATAAGAACGATATCATCGGCATAAAGAAGAAGATTGATGACTATACCAGTGAGAGTAGGGCCGACACAACCTGCTTTTTCCAAGCATTCTTCTAACTTGTCAATGTATATGCCAAAAAGGGTAGGGGAAAAGGGACAACCTCGTTTGATTCTGATATTGCAATTAATCTCTTTTGACCAAACCTCAGTTTTTTTAAACTTAGCAATAACTTTCTCATACATCCTTATTGTAGTAACCCTCAACTCGAGAGACACTTTTATGTCTTCCAACCTATTCCAAAGGTTTTTCCTAGGAACCACGTCAAAAGTTTTTCTAAAGTCAACAAAACAACAAAAAATATTGGTTTTAGTATTGTAGAAGTCCTCTGCAATGATCCTAAGGTAACAAGATGGTCCAATGTTGAATGATATCTCCTAAACCCGGCCTGACCTTTAGCTCTTTTACTGTGACTTTCTAGGCAAAGACTAATCTTCTTTTCCAAAATAATTTCTTAAAGCTTGGCTAAAATCAGGGTAATCATAATGGTCCTATAATTAGAGGGAATGTTTCTATCCCCATTTTTAAAAATAGGAACAATGAGGCTTTGTGTCCAGGGTTTAGGGAAGCCCTGTTTGACTGCTAAATTGAAGAGCTTGTGTATGTGGGGGATAAGTATTGGCCCTCCGATTTTAAAAATATTGGCTTGGTAGCCTTCAATGTCCTTAGCTTTCCCATTTGCAAGCTGCTTAACCCCGAACTCTATCTCATCTAGAGAAAAAAATTATTTCTTTGTAGGGACAATAGGAATGGTGTCCATGGAATTAGGGAACTCGTAAATACTTTTAAGGTAGGAATTCCAGTCCCTTAAGGGAAACCTATTATTTTCTTTAGTATTACGTTTTAGAATTTGGCTCCATAACTTCTTAGGATCCAACTTGCCTTTTATTGATACAATATTTTTTTTTCCTTTTAATTAGGGATTTGTATGTATTCATCTTATTGAGTTTTAAGGACTCATTAGAATCATCCCTAATGGATTTCATAGCAATTTTACATTCTATATCATACCAAGGGTTGGTCATTCTATTATTCTTTTTATAGGACACCTAAAAAGAGAACTTGTTAATATAAGTAGAAAGGGTAGTTGTAAAATTATGACAGATTTCTTCAATGTTGTCCTTATAAGTTAGGAGGTTTAATTTACTATTTAAATCCTTTAAGAAAATGTCAACTTTTCTTTTGTCAAAGCACAAATTCCTTTGATTATCAGAATTATCTTCAATGGTGCTCCTATGCATGGAAAATTTTAGAGTTAGGGTTAAAGGTTTATGATCAGAGTTAGACTCATGGTCATTTAAAATGTCAAAAGTTTCTATTTGGTTGGAAATAGGGATATCAGATATCACATAATCTACAACACTACTACCTAGCCCATGAATAGAATTCATCTAGTTGGAGTTTGGCTATTTCATTACTCCATTGCAAATTATTAGGTCTTGAGATCTGCAGAGCTTGACCAACTCAATAACAAACAAATTCTCAATTAGATCCTCAAAGCTTCTTTTGTAGCTAATAGATAAAACAAGGTCTTCATCTAGCCATAAAGGATTGTGGTTGTAGTCATTAATTAAAAGAGTAGCTTGTTTAGTTGCATTCCTAGCATTAAAGTCTCATAGCAGGAGGATATTACCTTCATTTTTCAAATTATATATATCTTGTTCTAAATTATTATAGGGACAACTTTTATCTAGAGTATTTTTCTTATAAAAACTTGAATTAATAAGTGCAAAATAATAAATTTCTATATACATATTCTTAGTATTGATGTCTGAAATTTCTATCAAAATGTATTGATTAAGAGGGTCAAACTTATGAAGTTGAATGTGAGGAGAAATGCTCTTTATAATATAACAAGCTATGCCTCCTATCCCTCTACGGTGGGAGTTTTTGTTCCATGCCGACCACACGACAAATATTTCCATTTTAGGGACCTTAGACTCCTCATGCTCCCAAGTTTCAACTAGACAGATAATATCAATATCACTCGGGATCCAACTTATCATAGGACCTTTGCGCCATGGAAAGCCACGACAATTCCAAAAAAGGATCCCGAGTATCCCAAATTCCTATTTATTATTATCCTTGTGGTCTCTATCCCTAACAATAGCTTTTCGATTTCTAATTATTGCTCATTTTCCTTCTTTCCTAACTTCTTTTACCTTTTAAACTTCCTTCCTTAATTCAACTTGGTCTTCGGGAATGAGGTCTTCATTTATAAGTATTCCTGGCCCTTTTAAGCTCAGAGATTTACTAAGTATGATATATTTATGGTCATTACAACTTACTTTGACACAGATCAACCTATCTTTATGATCAATTATTTTTCCTAGCCTCTTTGCTTCTATGATGTAAGTTGTATCAATTTTTGATTTATTTTTTAATTATTATTTTACTATTGCTAGCGTATCCTCCTCTTGTTGTTCTTTTATACCAAAAGTTATGAGGTTCAAGGCTCTTTTGTTACACTCATGGTCTAGTTCGATTAGCTTATTCATTTCCTCTTTGATGGGTTTGACATCCAATTTGTTTTCCATATTATTGATGGTCAAATTGTGGGTTAGTTTTTGTTCTAGCTCTTTAATCCTATCTCTCAAGTTGTGATTGTTTTCAATTCCTCCTTCTTGGGTTTATTGTTAATGTTTTTTTCATTTCTTGAATTCTATCCTTCATTGTCTACAATTCACTCTTGAATTCTATCCTTCATTGTCTACAATTCACTCTTGAACCCTAAGAATCTATTGTGTATTTGAGTTTGAATGGTATCTTTAATTTTTTTATCAATCATTGCTTCTAACTCTTTTTGGATTTTTATCTCTTTCTTCACTCCTTTTTTCTAATGTTTCTAACTCTATTTGGATTTTGGCATCTCTCTCTTCCATTCTTTTTTCTACTAATTCCATATAATCATAAAGTATTTCTAGGGTGATTTTGGGGGGCCTCCCCTTGTTAGGATAGGTGGTGGAGTGCTCATATTGAAAAGAAGAGAAAAAATATGTAACAACTATTATTATGAATTGACTTTGTCTCTCAAATCAACTTTTACTTATGAAACTTTAAATAAATAATAAATAAAATATATTTAAATCTCTTTACCTAAAATTAAATTTGAATCAAAGTAAAAAATGAGATGTAATCTTACAAATAAAAATATTATCCCCGAGAAATAAATTCAAAACCCCATAAAATAATATGTCGATTATTCCTCTTCAAAATAATCTTTATTAAATACTTATTAATATGATAATCTTTTTTCCCTCTAAATATTATTTTTTATTTTCATTTCAATTTATAAATATTAATTTGAATTTTAAATCTCATACATATTCATATTGAAGTGGTCATTTATTTATTTTCATTTGATTTTATATTAATTTGAATTTTAGATCTCATACATATTCATATTGAGGTGGTAGTAGGAAATGCAAGCATATATGCAATTTGTCCTATTCTATCCAATATTTCAAATGGAATATGATATTTGACTACTATGTTGGCACAACTTCCCAACTTCAAAGATATTTTCTTTCACTTTTAGGAAGACATACTCCCCAAATTCAAATTCCCTTGGTAATCAACCTTTATCTACATTACTATTTTTCTTGTCCTGTGTTGCCATCAAATTTTTCTTAATCTTGACCATTTACTCTTTCATTTTTGTAAGCAACTATGGCCCAAGTACTACTTTGTCTATTGTATTATATCAACTAATTAGAGTATTTCATATTCTCTAATATAATTATTCAAATTAACTCATTTTTAGTGAACCTTGATATCTAGTATTGTAGGTAAATTTCAACTAGATGTGAGTAGTCCTCCCACTTGGATGACCTATCCATCACATACATTCTTAAAATACATTCAATCCCTTGGCTAACTCTCTCTATTATTCCATCTATTTATGGATGATATGTTGTACTAAAATTCATTTTTGTATCAAATCCTTTGAATAATACCTTTCAAAAGTTGGAAATAAAGTTTGGATATTTGTTAGACACAATTTCTTTAGGTATTCCATGCAACCTAACAATCTCTTTCAAATAAATTTCTGATATACTATCTACCTTATGACTTATTTAACTAGAATAATGTGATTCATTTTTGTTAATTTACCCATCACTACCATTATAGAGTAATTTTTTCTTATTTTCTTCGACAACTTACTGATAAGATCAATGGTTACCACTTCCCATTTCCACTTTGGAATTTGCAATGGTTTCTATAGAAAATCCATTGGATATCTATGCGTAGAATTTACTCTTTGACATTCCATACACGTAGCTATATAATCGACAACATCATTTTGCATGCATGGCCAAAAGTATTGGCTTCTCAACATTCCTATTGTCTTTTGGTAAACAAGATCTCTAGCATATCAAGCAATATGCATTTATTTTAGTACCAACTTCTTTAATTCGTAATAATTAGGAACATATCCTATATTTTTATACATGATATTGCCATCTTCTTCTAACCTATATTCCTCATGTTTCTATTGTACATTTTCTTACTATAATCCTTATTGTACCTATAGGTAATGCTCATCCAAAATAACGACTTCCAAAATTCTATTTTTCAAATCTAATTTGGACTTACTAATGGTTGAATCATACATTGCATGAATCCTTCCACTGATGCATTGAGCACCTTGTTCTATTTCTCCTCTTATTTGCTTAAAATTAAATCATATTCACTAATAAATTCCATTCATCTTGTTGATCTAGAATTTTAATTTTGTTTCTCAAATAAATATTTCAGACCACTATGGTTTGTCTTAACTCAAACCTCCTACCCATTAAATAATGTCTCCACATTTTTAGTGCATGGAATATGTGATGATTTTTGTGTTTACAATCTTTTTTCACTCTCTTTTCCTCATTTATAAAGTATTTTCTCTTACCCATAACTCTATATTTATCCTATTTGATGATCAAAAATAGGATTTAGGCTCAAGGTGTTTTCCCATTGTATTTCTTATTATTTCATTAGATTTATGATTATAAATTAGAGGAATTAGTATATTCTATATTTACTTTGGAATTAATGGCTCATGTGTGGTCAATTTGTTACAATGTTGTTTCAAAGGATCATCTACTATAGAGCAAGTTCCTATCCTACAGATCCAACAATTCCAACATATTCAACATTTTTGTCAGTTGCTATGGATCTATGGGTAATAGTTGTTGTATTACAATTACCATAAATCCTAGTCAACAAACATACCACCTATCACTTGTTGTGATTCATTATTGTTTCCTTGCAGTTTTTTTTTATGGAACCATGGGATACATATATGGGATCTATTTTGCATGTGAACAAATCTATGGTGGTGATTCCAGTTGGCCAATACATCAATCAGGTATTCCAGGATTCATTATGGATGTTGACTTCTTTCTTATCCTAAATTCCAACAACCAATTATGTTGAAACCACATATCTAAATCGGGCCAATGTAATAAAATATTTCATGAATTTAAGAACCTAATAGTCAAGCAAGCAACACTTAGAAGATATTCAAAGAAACTAGTCAAAGATTGAACAAAAAGAAACACTTAGAAATTATTCAAAGAAACTACTCAAGGAATGAACAAATATGCCTAAAATTTAGTGTTACAACCACATGGGGAAGATATTCAAGGGTGACATGGTTTTAATTGTTGGAAGGTGGATTTCTAAAAGTCCATATGTGCAATTCCATTTTTCCATACATTGTTTTAGTTCCAAATTCATTTCAACATCTACAACTCAAGAGGAAAACATATTTTCCTATCTTCATGGATCAACAACCACTTGGAATGTATTTTGGGCAAGTTGTTATACTCCACACATCTTGTTATGAATTTGAGAGCCAATGGCACTTCAAATATGATGGGAATTAGAAAGAATCTTGGAACTATTTTTGAATTTAGAAAACTGTTGTAACTACTTGAGATTTGTATTTAGATATTTGTTAATTATCTTACTTAGAATATATGTGCATAAAAAAAGGACTTGTGCCTCTTTAGGATGATCAATTCTATTTGGACAATATCCATGCAGAAGATTTTAATTTCTGGAATAAATATAGATTATCTAAACCTATGTTTTATTGTGAGTACATTTGCATCTTAATTTAATCTCATTGTTATTTTAGTATATCCAAACACCTTATTCTCTAGAGAGGTTCACTCTAAAGAACCATGTGTTGTGGATTTGTAGTCTGTTTTTATATTTTGTTAGAATACATGTTTATTTAATTTTAATAGCATTGTTTTTATATTTTGTTAGAATATGTGTTTATTTAATTTTAATAGCATAGCTTCTTTTTTTTTTCAATTATGGTGCTATAGTTTAAGTTTTACCTCCAAGACAACAATAGCTAAACCTTCACATAACATACGAAGAATAAGATCTATAAGAGAAATGCTAGACCACACAACGATATTCTACCTTGGAAAAAGGGTGTTCATTGATGTTGCTAGGCTAATCCAATAAATAGACAGATCATTCTAGTTTTTCTTCAAGTCCCGAGGAAGCTAGTTCATGCAATTTTGGATGATGTGTTTACTTTCCACCAGTGTTTTAAGCTTCAGCAATGTAATTTCCAATTCATAGTTAGTTTTTTCAATCAACACTTTCCAACAAACGGAGTTGTGATCTATGGAAAAAGTAAGTCTCTAAACCATGCAAAGAGATTTCTTAGTGAAAATATTGTTCTCATTAACATGATCAGTGTTCAAGTATATGGATCATTGTGAAAAGTGATTGAGTTAGCTCCATTATTACTTAGTTCTCCATTATTTCCAAGTCTCCCCTTAATGGAGAATGGATTGACTCCTATACCTAACATTTCCTTAAACAGTTCAAACTTAATCTTTCCAAGAGGCTTAGTGAAGATATCAACAACAATTTCACAAGTATTACAATACATAAGATCTATTTCATTGGATTGCAACTTTTCTCTAACAAAATGAAACTGAGCATCAACATGCTTTGTCTTTGCATGATAAATCGAATTATTCGCCAGCTTGATTGAACATTGATTATCACATTTGATCATTGTAGGTTCATTTTGTTCTTCTCCAACATCTTGAAGAAGTCTTCTCAACCAAAAAACTTCACAAGTTGCTGCACACAAGGCTTTATATTCTGCTTTAGTAGAATACAAATATATAGTAGGCTTCTTTTTACTGCTCCATGAAACAACCCCAGATCCAATGCCAAACGCATATCTAGTGGTTGATCTTCGATGATCCAGATTGCCAACCCAATCAAAATCTAAATAACCTGTCAAATCAACATCAGATGCATCGGTATATTTAATACCATAATCAAGTGTTCCTTT
>CBVK0102817572.1:0-12887 GCA_900067695.1 Picea abies
AGGCGTCCTAGGCCTAATTTGTTTTACACCTAGGGTTTACTTCTAGGGTTTTGAAAAGCCTTGTCCTTGAACAACACTTTTCAGCCATAGATTTGTGTTCATTAACTAGCCGTTTTGCCAAAAGAATAGGAGCCTTAGGCCTAGCCTTAGCTACACCTAAATCAGCCTTCTCTTCTTAGGGTTTTGGATCTAGTGGCCCTGCCATAGCAGCACCATTAGACCAAGTCCTCTTGTCCTTAGGTTTGAATTTCTCCAAACCATTAGTTTCACTCCAATTGACTCCATTAGCCCAAGGCACTAGTCTAAAAGTAACTTTCAGCCTTTTTGTGTTCAAATACTTTTTCAAACTCTTCAAATTTGAAACCCTAACTAACCTAGCGTCTAACCCTAGCTGATTTTACTAACCCTAACCCTAGGGTGACGTCCTAGCCTTATTGATCTCTTTTTTGCTCTAAAAGTTGCGGCTAGGTCATCCTAAGACAGCCATAGAGGTATTAAATATTTTCATTGGTTCAAAGTGCAAAACGTTTACCTTTTGGCCTCTCTAACCAATCTGATTTAGGGCTGACGTCATAGTTGCAGCAGAAACAATATAGGTTACGTCACATATCTTTGATCCTTGCTTGGTCTGAAACATTGTGGCCTTATCATCAGCTTTTGATAGGTTTGGAGTTGGTAGTTATATTTTATATGCTTAATTGATAAAACGTTCCTCTCATTACTTTCAAAATCAACCCGTTGATAGGGCTGACGTCACCTTTATAGCAGCAACAGTATTGATGACGCAGCAAATATATTTATTGTGAGCAGATTTATGATATGAATTGCATTTGTGATATAATACAAGGATTTAATTGTGTACATTGAATGCCCATATCTCTTATGTGTTATTGAAGAAGTGATATAAGTCATTTGTCTTTGCTTAGTAATCATTGACTTCGTCAATAATTACATTTGATCATTGCTCATATATATATTTTAAGATAGTCATTGATACCTTGAAGTACTAACCACTGCAGCACTTTTCTAGTTCATTTGTCTTGTCTCGCAAACAGGTGCCATCCAGTGGAATACCTTCTTCTTGACTATCTTTCTTGGCAGTAATCTATGAAAGGAAACTCTTATCTTGATCCATTAGCCCTTTAGCCCTTTCATAAACCCAGATTACTAGGGACGTCTCCCTTGGACTAGCCATCCTAAATAGAAAGAGCTCCCCATCGAGGTGACAGTGGGTGGGGAAGCTCCTGTTACGCCAGTTTGAAGCCTGGACTCAAGCTACCTAAACCCTTCCTACAAACTGTGCAATAACAGTCACAATAGAGGTTCATACCTCCCGAAGCTACCATAATATCAACACTCCCTCCTAGATAGGGAGGTATAACTGATAATGGTCTTGAGCACAAACAGACAATTCACTAGTAGTATCACGAGCACCGTCATTATTATCCAACTGGATAATCTCCATGAAAACTGGTACAATATCAATTGATAGAACACAACTGTGTTTATCCATGGTAGTATACAACTACTCAAACCGTAACACATAGTCACAAACAGTGGACCATATCCACCACAATAGCATATCTCTACTGTCTGAAGACAGGCAGAAAATATTGTTAAAAATAAACTGAATCATCTGGACCAATCTTTCACTCACATCTGTGAGATCTGAAAGAATATCTGCCCTCAGAGTAGAACATCAACGATTGGCTATCTACCTTATTCTTCTCAAACAAGGAAGAATGATTGTTTCATTTCTGAGCCTGGACCATTCCCCACCCTGGGCCAATCCTTCGACACTAAACAAAGTGTAACCTGGAGAGAATAAGTCTGCCCTAAGGAATACCTGTCCCTGATTGATGAGCGTGGACGATTCCCCACCCTAGGCCATTCCTCCGGCACTAAACAAAGTGCTACCTGGAGAGAATGAATACACCCTAAGGAATGACTGTCCGAACCATTTCCTCTGTTAACCACAAGAGGAAAAGACTGTCCTGTACCAACCTCCAAAACGGACCATTCCTCATGTTAACCACAATGAGAAATCGATGTCCTCCGAGGCGGGCCAGTCTTCTTGAGTAACCCTCAAGAAGAGAGACTGCCCTAGACCACTCCCCATGTTAACCACAATGGGAAGTCGTTGTCTATGGTACATCATCAATCTGGACCATTTTCCGAACTGGAAAATGTCTGTCCATCAAAAATCTCAATCCACTTTCCGAACAGGAAAGAATCTGCCCAAGCTTGACTATTTTTCAATCTCAAAAATGAATGTCCTCAATAATATGTCAGTGTTCCCTCCCAACCTGGAGAGTCATTCTTCCCTTTCAAATAAGGGAGTTATTTCCATGATCCCCATCTTTTTCCGGAAATATGCAAACTTTATTCTAGACAAAGGCTTTGTCAGGATGTATGTTGTTTGCTCATCTCTTGGGATATACTGGAGCTTTATTTCTCCTTCCTGGACTTTATCTCGAATAAAGTAGTACTTGATCTCAATATGTTTCGACCTTTCATGAACCACTGGATGTTCTAATAATCTTATACAACTCTGATTATCACAATGTATTATGGTCGAATCTGGAATCTGATCAAATAAATCGGAGATTAGTTTCCTCAGCCATACTGTTTCTGTGCATGCTTCACATGCTGCGATATATTCTGCTTCTGCTGTGCTGAGTGCAACAAACTTCTGTTTCCTGCTGCCCCAAGATATCATAGCGAAGCCCAAGCTGAAACACATTCCTGAAGTACTCTTTCTGTCTTCTGCACTTCCTGCCCAATCTGAATCTGTAAAACCGTGAAGCTGTATATCACTGGATGCGGTATATCTTAAGCCATAGTTTATTGTCCCACGAATATATCTTAGGATATGCTTTGCAGCGATCCAATGCTCATGTCTAGGTTCCACCTAGAACTGACTTAGTGTATTCACGGCAAAGCAAATGTCTGGTCGAGTATTTACCAAATACATCAATAACCCAATCAACTATCAATATATAGTGATGGATCTACTGAATCAAAATCTGGATCTTTTACTTTTCTTATATCTGTAGTCATACGAGTATCCATGGATTTGCAATCCATCATTCCAAACTTCTGAAGGATCTTTATTTCGTACTTTCCTTGACCAAGGAATACTTCACCACGCTTCTGCCATACTTCTAGTCCCAAGTAGTAATGCATGAGACCAAGATCTTTCATATCAAATTCAAAAGCTAGTTCCTTTTTACATTGGATGATAAGAGACTCTTCACCTGTTATGAATAGATCGTCAACATATAGTAGTAGAATCACAGGTGCATTGTCCACGACTTTGTAGTAAAGGTTTGGATCTGCATGACTCTTGGAGAAACCAAGTCTCGTTAGATAGCTATCCATTCTGGCGTACCAAGCCCTTGGAGCTTGCTTGAGTCCATATAAAGCTTGCTTTAATCTGCACACGTGAGTGTCTCTGGAATATATCTCAAACCCTTGAGATTGTTCAATATATACTTCTTCTTTGATTGCTCCATTGAGGATAGTTGTCTTTACATCCATCTGATGTAAGTTCCATCCCATGGAAGCGGCAAGAGATATGATAGCTCTAATGGAAGTCTATCTAGCCACTGGAGCAAATGTTTCGTCATAGTCTTCTCCCTCCTTCTGGGAGAACCCTCTAGCTACGAATCTTGCTTTGTATTTATCCACGCTTCCATCTGCTGCATGTTTGATCTTGTATACCCATTTTGAAGTTACCACTGATTTTTCTTTAGGTCTAGGTACAATTTCCCATACATCATTCTTTATAATGGATTGGTGTTCTTCCGTCATAGCTTCTTTCCATTGTCCCTTTTGAACTACTTCTTCAAATGTGGTGGGTTCTTCATCTAGAAGCTTCATCATATATGTTGCATAACTTGAGAATCTTTTAGGCTTCTTACTTTTTCTGAATGTTCCTTCGGGAATCTTAAGTCTTTCTGCGTCTTGTAAAGTAGCTTCAAGCCAGGCTGGTTGTTTCCTGGTCTTCGGTATGGTGTCTGAATCAATGGTCTTGCATGGTTGCATAGGATGATCAGGTTGTTCTTTTTCGTCATCTTGGTTTTCTGTGCTTTCTTCAGTAGGTTCTTCATTCTCTTCTTCTTCTATCGCTTCTTCTATAGATTTCTTGAAAGCCATCTTTTCATTGAATGTTACGTCTCTGCTGACTTCGATCTTATGTTGTTCCGGAATATAGATTTTATAAGCCTTGGATGAATCGCTATATCCCACGAATATGCCCTTCTTTCCCGAGGGTTCTAGTTTATTCATTTTTTCCTTGAGAATGTAAGAGTAAACAGGACATCCAAATACTCTTAGGTTTTCCGCATTAGGTTTCTTCCCTGAGAAAGCTTCTTCTGGAGTCATGTCCTTCCATATACGGTGAGGACTTATGTTCTGTACATAGATTGTTGTCATGGCTGCTTCTCCCCATAAGAACATGGATAGACCTTGATCATTTACGATTTCTTTGATAGATTTGTTCTTTCTTTCTGCTACGCCATTTTGTTGAGGATTATGGGGAACAATTAGCTCCCTCCTAATCCCTACCGATTTGCAGAATGCAACGAATTCCTTTGATGTGTATTTTCCTCCATTATCTGTTCTTAAGGTCTTGAACTTCTTGTTCGTGAGGTTTTCTATCTATGCTTTGAATTCTTGAAACTTGTTGAATACTTCGTCTTTTGTCTTCAGTAGATATAAACAAGTCTTTCTTGAATAATCGTCTATGAAGATTACATAGTAAAGAGATCTAACTGGCATCGGACCGCAAACATCTGAGTATTAGATCTAGAATCTCCTTAGATCTATTATTGTTGCTTGGAAATGGTTTCTTGATATTCTTTCCAAGAGCACAACCTTTGCAAATTCTTTCATGTGTAGACTGCAATTCTGGTATTCCTTCAACCATCTTTTTGAGAAAAGGTAATGCTTGATAATTAATGTGAGCGTACCTTCTATGCCAAAGTTCATTGGGATTGACTTCGTCATGTACGAGAGCTTCTTCATTTTGTTCTAGTAGTCTATACAGATTTCCTTCACGACTTCCAATAACCCTAGCATTCTCTATGCTGGAGTCTTTATGCCATGATAACACTTTTCCATCTACGAAAGCTATTATGTTTCCTTTGTCTTCTAGGCAAGATATGGATACAAGATTCTTTTCTAAACTAGGTACATATAAAACATTACTTAAGTGAACATTGTTATCTGTTTTCAACTTGACAGAGGCTTGTCCAAATCCTTCCACTGGGTAAGTGCTTTTGTCTCCAAGCTCTACCTTGTACAATGTCTTCTTCTCATTTAGATTTGAGAGTCTGGCTTGATCTCCCATCATGTGCCTAGAAGCTCCACTATTGATTATCCACATGTCATCTTCGATCGTTCCAGTGAGTGCTGAGTAGTGTAGAAGATTGATCTTTTCACTCATGTCTTCGGTTGACTGGTAGTTGGTCATGCCTTGATCCAAAACTTCAACTCTGACGTTTCTGTCTTCTGAGAGAGCCAAAAGGCGCATTGAACTAGGGCGCATCTGAATATCTTCTCCTTGAGCGAGATGCTCCATCACAAGGTGTCGGATCTAAGATTTAGGGTTTCTGCAACTGCTCCTGCTAGTAACCCTAGCGACAGTGTCTTGGAAGTTGCTCCTGCTAGTAACCCTAGAGACAGTTCCTTAGCGAGCTCAATATCCTAATGGCTATGTTTCCTTCCCGCGATTAGACTGAATGAAGGAGGTGTGGGCCCATAACCTGTTAGAACATGAAAGGATGTGCTCGTTTTACCATTGACAATATCACTATTGTCATCCAACCATAGGCCGAAGCCACCCTCTGAGCACCTTGACCTTGACAGAGAGAAGAATCCTAGTAGCAATCCAATAGCCAAGCAAGGCTAATGCACCAAGCAAGAAAGTAACCAAAGCTGATCAGAGAGTCCAACCCAAAACTGGCGCAACACCTTCCCCAGAACTTGCACACAAGACTGCCAGACTGCAGTGCGCACAAGTGACTTCTGCAATTCTGAGAATGTGACAAATGAGAGACTGGCGCCCTGTATTTATAGTATTCCTGGCAGACTTGCCTGGGCCAACTTCTCCTTCTGGGTACTAATTAATTCATATTAATTATCTCTCTTCAGTCGACATCTCGTCTAGGGTTATATTCATTTCTTTGCTTCCTTCCGGAATATTCTAATCTTATCAAAGGTCACAATAAAGGTTCATACCTCCCGAAGCTACCATAATATCAACATGGTCCGCTGACTAGCTAACATATCGTTAATAACCTGCATGAAGGATGCCTCTGGTTCCATGGGGGCCTTACCACTGCCCTCTGGTCGCTCATAGTTGTCTTTGAGCATCCTCTTTGCCTCGCGCTCAGCCTCACTCTCTACTCCTCTCTGCTTCTCTGTGTGCCTCTTCCTCTTCCTCTAAGCTCGGGGGGAAATGAGGAAAGTCAGACCTGGGCCTTCTTTCCTTGCGTCTGTTGTAAGCGACATATTCGTCACCTACGTGCTCACCGCCATCTGGGTCTTATGCTACACTCATCGTCTTTAGTCACAGTCTGGCAGGACTAAAGCTCCAATACCACTAAAATATCCCTGATCCAGCTGATCTGGATATCTACTGTTGATCTAGTGTTTTGTCTCACAGATCTCATACTCTAGGGGTTTCTGGATGCGTTTTATCTTCAGATCTGATACTCTAGGGGTTTTTGGATGCGTTTTAGTTATGCGCTTGAGATGTTTTGTGATTTTCGCATGTGCATGTTATACATTATGGTTTAAACGATATATATATGATGCATGCAAAATAAGGAACAACAATCGCCCAATAATATGTATTATGAGATTTAAGCAGGGAAATACAATGAAATACAGGAAATATGGAAAATAGTCACCAGTTAGATCTCATGGATCGCCACTGGAATACAAGCAAATAACATAAAATACCCGTGACCAGAAGATGAAGGAAGATTTGATGCATGCACGGATAGATCGGCAAAATCGACGGTTCTGGAGAAGCACGGCAACCCCTACAAACTGGAAAATTCATCCAGAAGGCTATAATCGTCGAAATGCGCTGGAAATTGTCTCAATAGAAGTGCCCTGGCCTCTAAAATGATCCTGGTGACTATCAGATGGAAGATATGTCCTCTAATGCTCTGGATCTCATCCCATGGGGGTCTGCGCACCTCCTGGGCTCTCTGGATGCACCCAAATGATTCCACCAATGGAATCGGTTGTTATATGACTCAAAATGTTCACCCTGGAAAATGCGGAACTGGGTCGGAAGGGTTTCCCCATATCTGCTCTGATGCTCCGTCTATAACCCCAACTGTCCTTCCACAAGAGTTGCGCCCTGGATGGCTGAATGTTGCGCTCTGAAGGATTCCACCGTCAAAGTCTGAGGGTAGGTGGCTCAATCTATGCGCCCTGGCTAGATATCAACTGGGTCGTAAGGAATCTGCAATCCGAGCTCTAGTCTCGTCCAGCTACACAAACCTTCTATCTGACCTTGCGCCCTCACTAGCTGAGTTGCGCAACACTGCAAACTGGATACTCCTGAATCACACGGTAAAATACCTGGATGGTATCTCCGATGGGCAAGGGTGTGTCTCTCAACACCGAAACCGATCAATGGTGGTGGTTTCCTCCAGAAATCCACAAAACAGTAGAAGTCGAATCTCCTCCTCCTCTGGGAACTCTCAACATCAAAGCATAATGAGGAATTAGGTCGAATTCTTCCCTTTATACCTTCCCGATCTAATTCACCATTGACCTCACTTAAGCTAGGCACTTTTCCTCCTAAGTTGAGTAATTAATTAATTAAGCACCCCCTTAACACCTTTTCGTTCTATTTCTCTGTTGACTTAGGCTTAAATGACTTTTCCTATGTTTTTTGGCTTAATTCATCGTTTAGCCATCAATTCTCCCTTATTTCTCCTCTCGTTCCTTGTTTGTGCCTGACTATAGTCTACGAGAACAAATAGACTACCAAGTCACTCCCTATTTGCCTACTCTTGGGAATGGGACATCACAAATTGAAGCTCAATGGAAAATCTAAACGATTTCCCCCTACAAGGATCCACTCATCTCTGTCAGTCAATGCAATGTCCAGCCCTGTAATCCCAGGGTCCCACACTAATCTCGAAAAGGTATCATCATGCTAACGTTGCACCACTCTGGCCATAACTGTCTGCCCAATGTACACATACTAGATTCCCCACTCGTGGAACCCCGTGCTAAAATACATGTAAAGACTGGGCCTGCTATCAAGAAGCAAAATCTGTAAAGGTGTTCCTGCGGAACCAAAGTCTACAAATCCACCTCCATACCCGATCTTGGGTACCAAAAGAGAGAGCTTGTCTCGCCATATAGAACGAATCCTAGCAAGCCCTCTCATGACAATCCAAGAATGAAGTAGACCACTCGTTGGCGCAACCCGGTCCATCAAGAAGTCAAGCAAACTACCGACCAAATGAATCCCCGGATCCCATAGCCAATTTGGAATTCCACCACTACCAACTCCCAATGAATGATGTTGTGCCATACTGATAATTGTCGAAATCCAACTAAGCCAATATATTGAACCCTGTATGCCACCAACTGATGAAAACCATATACTAGGAATCAATCCTGTGCTTACTAATCCGCCCTGTTGCTGCCAACCCGCACCGAGAAATCTACCATCCTCACTCATGACAATGTATGCAGGCAAAGCCTGGAGTTTAGACACACCACTGAAAATTAGACCTGTCTCCTGTGGTGCCTCAAACTCATACAAATTCTCGAAATGCCCTACCCAAGATGTATCATACGTCACCCTCATGACCATCTCCCTAAATGTAGACTCAGAGACTAAATATGAGCCATCTCTATAGTAGAGATGTCGTCCCTCAATCTGCCTCTGTCAACCTGTGCATTGTCCCCATGCCCCAAATGGAGAATCTTTGTCATATCTATAACGGCCCGAGGCTCATCCAACTGCCTCACATAATCCTCCCATGTCCTGTTGTACCTGATGAGAGCATCAAGTAATGGTAGCCGAAAAATCCACGACTGTGTGCCCAACTAGAAAGTGTCACATACATTGGTCAATCCCAAAGGTATGACCAAGAACTCCTCCCTGCACACCGATGGACTATCTGAGTAGTCACTCGGACTCCACGCTACTCCGATGCCATCATACGCATCCAAAGTTGTCTCCTCACCTTGATGGTCAACCCTACTCTCTCTATCATCATAGGTACTATGGTTGTTGATGGTATGATCTCCAAGATCCACGTACTGCGGCAACGGAGCGAAATGCTCTCCACTGGAATCTCCCTGCTCCATCAAGTATGCCTCTGCCCGACACTCCAATGAAACCCCATGCGCTCCACTGTACACCTCTGCATGCCACTGCAAACAACTACTCATCATTGTATGCCTCTGTATACCACTGCATACTCCTATGTCCTTCGGTACCATCCTGTATCCTGGATGTACCACTATGTCAATCAATCCATGAATGTCAATTGACTCTGGATCATGTATAAACGTGTCCTCATCATGGGTGTCAACTAACCCTGGATCCCAAATGGATGTGCCCTCACCCGAAATGTACTTGTCTCCACAATCCATGAGTGTATGCTCCACTGTCTCATCGTGAGCGATCAAGGAGATCACCAAAGGTGGTGGATCCTGCAACACATGTGCATCCTCAAAAATATTTGTGTCATATCTCCCTACAATCACGTGCAAGTCTGAATGCCCCTCATGCTCACCCATCACATGAGGCTCCTCTAGCAATTCAACAATGTCACTGACAACCTCCTGAGAGAAGGTTGATGTATATGACTGAATGTCTATTGAAATGGATGAAAGAGATGCCTGACTCAACTCCTTCTGAAGTTGCTCTACCTGTAACTCAGATTTTTGAAGAACCATCTGTGTGCTCTCCAAGGAGTCCTGTGTGTTCACCAGCTCACGGGTAAGTTTGTCTACCTCATGCTCTTTCCCCTCCAACGCACCCTGGTACACGCCACTCACTGCGAGAAGATAATCCCTATCTGCGAGAAGGTGTAGGTAGTTCGATCTAGTCACTACCATGGCCTCCTTGAGTGTAATGAAATCCACAAGGGAAAGATCTCTTCCCAAGTTGTCTTGCGCCATAGTGGTCGTCCAACAAAAATCAGCCACCAATGTATGTGTGTCGTCGAGGTGTCTCATGGCTGCCATAATCATGTCCTCACGAACCTTCAATTTCCCTGTCAAATGGTGTAACTCACACGAACAAACATCCACATCATGCTAAAGTGCTACCTCATGACTCCTGCTCCCAAGGTCAACTGTGGAATCCTCATCAGAGTACTCCCCAACATCTGTTGTACGGTGTACCTCTTTGCCCAGCATCACTCAAAAACACCTCCTGAGAAATGAGATCCATCTCAGTAGGTGACCCATGTGAACAAACCTCCTCAAAAACAACTACCTCCCTCTCATCTCTGATACACATCTCCTGAGAAATGAGGTCAACCACACAGGGTATCTCATCCGCTACCAACTCTTCACGCACATCCTCATTATCATGAGCATTACTAATAAGGTATGATGTGGAATCCTTAACATCAGTTGAAGGGGTCTCTTCACCATATGCACCATTAGTCTTTTTCCTTGGCACCTTCACCTTCTTGTCCACTAATAGTCGGGGTTCATACCACTTAGGATGTTTGATGGTGCAAAAATCCTTGAATGACATGTCTGGATGAAATGTCGGACCAAGCTCCTGATACTCCCTCAAGCAATCTGTAAACTCCTCATCGTGTCTTTTATGTTCTATTTGTTGCCTCTTTGAACCATTAGCTCCATTGATCCCTCCATTGTTTTGAAGGATTGCCATAGCCTGCTTCAACTGTTGTTTCCCCTGTGCAAGAATGTTACGAACATTCCTCACACAATCTTCCATATATGATCTAAACTTTTCCCTCTACCCATGCATCTGAAGGTATAAGTGCAAGTTATCACTGCTGAATTTTAGTGAAAACAATCTTAAATAACTCCTCACTGATTTTCCCCATAGGCTTCCAGGAAAACCAGCTCTGACACCACTGAAATATCCCAAATCCGACGGATCTGGATATCTACTGCTAAACTAGTGTTCTAACTCTCGGATCTGATATTCTAGGGGTTTCTGGATGCGTTTTAATTAAATGTTTAACATGCTTGGTGATTTTCGCATCTATTTGTCATACAAATAAGGTTTGAACATATATATGAAGCATGCGAAGTAATGAACTAACACAATCTCAATAGCATGTCTTATATGGAAAAAGCAAGAAATACAACTGATATGCGGAAAGCAGAGAAATAATCATCAGCTAGATCTCGTGGTCATCATCAGCTAGATCTCGTGGATCGTCACTAGAATACAATGCAAATAATACAAAATACACGTGACCAGAAGATGTGCATAAATTTGCATATGCACGGATAGATCGACAAAATGCAGTTTCGGAAAGTCACGACAATTGCTGCAAATGCTGGAAAACTCACCCTAGTGGCTATACTCCACAGATCCGCCTGGAAACTGTCCCAAACTGAGTGCCCTAGCCTCTATGCTCCTCTTGATAACTGTCGGACCGAAGATCTGACCCCTAAAGCATTGGATGAACCCCAAATGACATCCCCTCCTAGGTTCTGGGAGTGCACCCTAGTGATTCTATTAGCGCAAATTCTTGCAAGGGGGCGTTTTCTCTCCAAGATTCGAGCCCATGGCGTAAACATGAAGAAATGGGGCTTAAAGAACCCATCAAATGCATTTTATTCATTTGCAGGCACGAGCGCCAAGCGCAGCACGCAAAAGAAGTCCTTTTCGGGCTTAAAATCAAGCGAGCGGGCATTTTGTTTTCAACAGCAAGGATTCATCGATGGAGCAGAGCAACGGTCGAAGGGTAATTGCAGTAAGCCAAATCGCGCCAAGTATAGCGTAGAAGTTTTCAAAGAAGTGAACGGTTGGAATTCTCCGTGGGGCACTCGCGAAGTTACAAGGGTCGTTGATCGCAATTAGTTTAAGCATGATATTACTTCTTGAACTCGGGTTTCGTGAGTTCGGAGGGCGGACCATATCCTTTGGTTGTGCAAGATCGCAAAACACGAAAATTGTGGAAAGGAAAGGAGTCATCGCGTCTCAGGACTTCGCAAGGGGAGAATGCCAAAGTTCGACACTCCAACTCGCGAGATCGCGAGTTGCGAAAGGTGCTAGTACTTGAGCCCTGGCCGACGGTTACATGTGGAGGGCGCTGACAATAAAAAGAGCTATACCCGTAGCGCCATCTCGCGTCTCGGGACTTCGTAAAAGGGGAGCACGAAGGTTCTACCCTCCAACTCGCGAGATTGCGAGTTACGAGAAGTGTCCAAAGGGAAGTCAACCATCGCTGACCATCACGTCTCGGGACTTCGCAAGGGGAGAATGCCAAAGTTCGACACTCCAACTCGCGAGGTCGCAAGCTGCGAGAGGCGCTAGCACTTGAGCCCTGGCCAACGGTTACATATGGAGGGCGCTGACAAGGAAAGGAGCCAAACCCGTATCGCCATCTCGGGTATCGGGAGTTTGGAAAAGAGGAGCCGAGGGTCTTCGACCCACGAACTCGCGAGTCGCGAAATGCAAAAAGCTTTTAATGTCGAGCCCACAGTATCGCCGAAAGTGTTATGGGCCGTCTGATCAAGGAGAGACACGTGGCGCACGATTGGGCCATGTCGCCACCTCGCCTATCGTAGCTTTGAAGCTCAAGGAGCAGCTTCCTCCCATCCACGAAATGCGAGATGGCGAAGGCGTTCAGGACTCGGGCCCACAGTATCGCCGAAATGATCCAGGCCGTCCATCCTGG
>CBVK0102817626.1:0-15802 GCA_900067695.1 Picea abies
ATGTCTCTGTTTGGTGGAAATCCTAGGATTTCCCCAAAAACATCTTCAAAATCCCTTAAGACTAGATGGTATTCAATACTTTCCACTTTATCTTTGGTTGCCTCTTCCATATCACTACAAAAATCTGACATCCCTTCTTGAAACTCTTTTTCAACTGCATCGCTGAAATATCTCTAACAACCACAAGTCTTGGAATGCCTTGAACCTTGCCTTGCTTCTCTTCTTCATCAAGACATATTATTTTCTTCTTTTAACAGTTTAGAATATCATGGTTTTTTTCCAACCAATCCATGTCAATTAGAAAATCATATGAACCCAATGGTATAATGTTTGCAACTACCTTTGTGCCAAGTCCATTCATGTCTATGAGACAATATTTAACTGGCTCATTGGTTTTCCTCTTAGCCCCTATGGCTTATTGAACTAATCAAGATTTCTTATGCTTACTCCTTCGCAAGTGAAATATTTCAACAATGTTAGAGTTTATATAACTATGGTTGGCTCTAGAATCAATTAAAATTGCTATGGGATGGTTATCAATCTTACATTCCACTTCAATCATGGGGGATCAATATTTTGTTTTCTTGTTGTCCAAGGCCTGCATAAATCCTTGGCATGTTTCCTCCCATGTCTTCCACTGTTTTAGCCTCCTGATTGTTGTGGATGATCCTCATGCTTTCTCCTTTGTGAGGGCATTCCCTATATAAGTGTTTTTCATCACATCCCCAACATTGTACATGTTGTTTCCTTATCCTTTTCCCAAATTATTCTAGAGTCTTGTGCTCATTTTGGGTTGAATTACCTTATTGATTTTCTTGGGAGTTGTTCTTGAAAAAGGGTGTCTTAAAACCTTTGTGATTTTATCCTTTTTACCCTTCATCTTGTCATTCCAATATTTTTGGAAAACTAACCTTCCTCTGCTATTCTCATAAAGATGATTTTCTATCCTTATGGATTCTTCCAAAGTATTGGGGTTATCATATTGTATCTTATCACTATAGAAAGAAGGTAACACACTCAAAAACCTTTGGATTTTGACTTTCTCAACCTTTATGAATTCAACCTATTTTAGCAATTCAAATAACCTCTTCTCCTATTCATCCATTGTCATGATTCCCAACTTGATTTCAAAGAACTCTTTCATATTCACTTCATAATAATTCTCAGACAAATATTTCTCTTGGAAATATCCTTTGAACTTTCATAATAATTCTCAGACAAATATTTCTCTTGGAAATATCCTTTGAACTGCCTCCATGAGATCCTCTTCTCATCAAGGTTCTTGGATTTCTTAAGCTGATCCCATCGCATGGATACCTTTCCTTGCAAGTGGTAGGATATAATTCTATCTTCTACCCTTGAGGGGTAATCATGCAACTAGAAATATTTCTTCATTTCCAACATCCAGGCCTTGACCTCCTCTCCTTTCTTGTGCTCACCATTGAAAGTTGGTGGCTTGATTTTCCTAAGTTCACCTTGCAATATATATGCCTCGGGTCTTCTCCTTTTCCTTTGGACGTGATATACACTTGGGCTACTCCCCAACCCTGAACTTGCATGAGTTATTCTAGTGGATTTCTTTGTAGAATGATGGAATCTTCTCATGCCTCTTGATTTCTTGTCATTCCCA
This sequence comes from Picea abies, assembly GCA_900067695.1. Taxonomy (NCBI): domain Eukaryota; kingdom Viridiplantae; phylum Streptophyta; class Pinopsida; order Pinales; family Pinaceae; genus Picea; species Picea abies. Next base: position 1,631 of record CBVK0102817626.1, read on the forward strand.
TGATCATCCTTTCTGCTATGGGATTTGGATGCAATCACTTGTCTAGCACTAGCTTCTTGATTGGTGCTAGAGTATTTGTTAACTTTATTATGAAAAATATTTAGGCTCTGAGGTATCACTTCCTGAGATTTCATGATCCTTTCATTATCAACCCTATGTATCTTCACTTCTCTATGCATGATTCTCATAGTTATAGGCTCCCGCATGCCTCTCCTTCCATTAGAATCAGACTCAACATTCCCCATTCTAACATGAATACTTTTGAATCCTGATCTCCTCCCCATGGTTGTAAGATACCTCGTAATCTTCCATAACTCTAGTCCTCATATAAGAACCAAAGTTGTTTTCCTATACCTCTAATTTTGTAAGAAATCTGCATGTAATAATTATTGTTAGCATATTCATACTATACAACATTTAATTAATTAGAATACAAGTTATTCTTCTCATAAATTTATGAAGAACACAATGAACCAATTCAAAAATGGATTCTTTATATGCATTCCTCTCTAAAACAGCTCTCCAACAGTTGTATTCATGCTTGATTCTAAAATCTGAGTGAAAAGTTAAAACATTTACAAGCTGTAATTTCCACTCACTTACTACTACATAATTTACTTTATTACTTTTTGATAAAAAAATTAGTACCCAATTCAAAATAATTGGTGGATATATGTCTTCTTGTCCTCAATACCTTTCTAGCGATGATTCGTTTTCTCAAATCTGAGCTTCGAGCTAAAAGTTATGGTCCAAAGAATTTTGGATTGTTTTTCCCATTTTATCCTTATATACTACATGTGTCTTATTTATCTTCCTGCATAACTTTTACTTACCTAAATTCCAAATCTAGATTCATGGCTATCTTCTATGGTTCATAATCTTTCCATAAAGTGCTCTTATGCCTCAAACAGAATTCTGAGCAAGGAGTTATGCCCTCTGGAAGTAAACTGGTGCCGAAATTTATACGCTTACTATTTTATCTATAGCTTTCTCATACGAGATTTTGTTTTGTGCCTGGAGTAGCTCATTGGAAATATCTCTCCAAGTTATTTTATTCAAGTTGGTAGAATCTACTCTCGTGGGTTTTTTTTCCTAAAAATGTTGTTTACAACCTTAAAATCACCCTGTGAGTTGAAGACATTAAAAATAATCAAAAATTCATAGAAATTTATTGTTTTATTGTTATAACATCCTTTTAAATCTAAGTTGTTGATCTCAAGTCAAGTAAAATCTGATCCATTGATCCACTAATCCTTTCCAAATCCCATGAATCAATTTCCATCATCGTTCGACACCTTAAAACAATATGGACCATTGATATGAGCTCCATCGATGATCGAATATTTCTTTTGCAAACCAAACTTGCTCACCGATCTCCCCAACACCCGACCATCGACCATCAACCATCGATCATTTATCTTGGAAAACCAATATTTCCCATAAATCTTGTCAAACCCAAAGCATCGACCATCGACCATCGAAGAATTTCCTTGACAACCACTTGTCCAAAAATCTCATTGAATCCCGACCATCGGCGATCGGCCATCTCTTTGCTAACATGGAAACTATACTGACGTGGAATTACTTGCTAACATGGAAACTATACTGACGTGGAATTACACATAGATGTTGACATGGCATGACACGTCATCCTAAAGAATCAACTTGGATTAGATGGTATGACATGTGGGTATTGGTGTGGCATGACATGTCACCCTCCCATTTCATTTCATCATTGATTGGCCACTTCTCTTGGACAAACCAAACACCTCGATAAATCTGTCAACCCATGATCATCGGTGATCAGAGATTTCCTTTTGATGCATGACATCTTTTTCCCACTCTTGTTTATTCTCGATCATCAACCATTATCGATCGACGAATTCTTTTGGTCGATCAAAAATCTTCTCCAAAATCATCGATTCGATCATCGTCCATCGGCCATCTCTCTTGGATAATTTCCAAAACTTAGAAATTTTGACCAAATCCCAGATGAATTCTAGGTCATTGATCTCCCACTCAAAATGATCCTGACTGTTGATATTCTCCAACTTTCCAATGGCCAAAAATGAATCTAAACTATTGATTTGTCTCAATTTCCCAACTGCCAAAAATTAATCTCAGTCGTTGATCTAATCGACCTTACTAACTCCAAAAACCTTATAAATGTTTAAATTTATCACAATAAATCTAGGTTGTTGATTTCTAGATCAAATGAAATCTTGACTGTTGATTCCCTAAACTCTCCCAGCTCCTTTGGTCACCATTAAAATGTGAATTTTGACCTTCCAAGTCCAATTTAGCTCTGCAACCTATAGAGTCACACCTCAAATCATCTCTTCGACTACTTTGAGGTATTTAAACTCAAAATTTTCCCACAAATTTAGGGATTTCGTTCTCATTTCTCCAATTTTCCCCAAATTCACACAGAACAAAATCTGCAATATCAAATTTTCCCAATTCTTACTTGTCCTGTCCCATACAATCCCGATGTTTGAACCAAAGGCTCTAATACAATAATGTAGTGTTCCTTATCCAAGCTAAGGTCCATTACGTACGGAAAAACTCATAAACTACAAATTTCAAAAACAACTAATTTCATGTACTAGCTTATTAGCTACAATTTACATCCACATTTAACTTGATGCATTTACAACATTCTAAAATAAACATGAAATGCAACTAATAACTCATTACAACAACTTATAAATCAGTCTTATACACGGAGTGGATGCACAACAATTAAAACTCATAATGCAAGATAGAAAATAGATAAAATACTTATCTTTTAATTCAGTTGTGCAACCAACTACTTGGGATGGACATTCCACCCAAACATAGACTTTTTGTTCCAAATGTCAACAACAAGTCACCCCAAATCTAGGGATAGCAATTCACAAAAGAGGGTGGTCTCTCACTGTCCACTCACAGCTCAGAAAACCCACAACCCACCGGTATTCTCCTACATCTATCCTGATTTTCCACCATCTCTATTCCTTTCAACCTTCCCAACCCAATGAATGTACCCCTTCATTGATATTAATCCCTCAGGCATCCCATTAGTTTATCAGGGTCTCTCTGGAACATGTAACCAAGAATATCACTAATCCAAATACATTCCAAATATGCCCCAACATGCTCCAGGATTTTTCCTCCATGGTTGCTCCAGCTCCAAGCTCTTCTTTTATTCTCTCTGATTATTGTTCATGCCAAAACTTGACTGTCTAAAACTGTTGTAATTTCCCATATGAATTTCCTCTCCTTTGTCTTTCTTTCTTGACTCACACACTTCCCTAACCTAATTCCACTCATCCCCCATGCTCCCAATAACTATGGGATGTGACTTCTCACACCCACCCTCTTACATGCATTCAATGATTGGATTTGGGGACACTCAATCAGAAATTAGAAGGTTCATATACCAACGATAAAATTTAGTAATTGGGTTGGATTAATAGACATGGGTAATTCCCCCTAGGACCCCTCTCTTAGACATTCTCCTAGACCCTCCCCTCTCTTGTGGAATAATTGAGCCACAATATTTTTCCATATCCCCCAGCAGCTTGCATCACATTTTATTTATTAAAACTTATAAATATATTTCTCATATACATCACTTGATTGTAGCCACACATTATATCAAAATTAAGAATTAATTAAACCGGGGATTATAGCGGGGATGTTACACTTCTATATATGTATTCACAATATTCGGTTTCCCATGAAATTGAGGATGGTAAGAGGAATTGTGAGATAATTGAGTACCCAAACAATAAAATAATTTAGTCCAAACATTACAAGTGAAAATTGGATCTCTATCACTTACAATAACCTTAGGGACTCCATGTAGATTTTGAATTGTTTCCATGAATAATCCAACTACTGTACTTTCTTTAAAATGATGAGAACGACAGAAAAAATCACCATACTTTTTTAGTTGATCCACCAATACCATGATGACATTCTTTACTTTGGCCTTTGATAGGATTGTAATAAAATTCATTAATACCTCTTCCCATTGCTAACTTGGTATACTTAAGCATCGTAGAAGACTTGGGGTCTTGATTGTCTCTCCCTTATTATATTGGAAAACCAAAAATTCAACCACAAAATTTTGAGCACCATTTTTAAGACGTTCCCATAAAAAATCATTCTTGATCCCTTGGCAAGTTTTCAGGAACCTTGAATGTCTTGCCATAGGAGAAGTGTGCAATTCCAAAAGAATCTTTTGTTTGAGTTGTGAATTCTTACATAAATATAGGTGATCCTAATATTGTAGTGAATCAACCTTCCACACAAATTTATCTAATACAATCATGCCATATTGTATTTATTGAATGATCTTGCATACCTTTTGATATTTCTTCCATTATATCCTTTCTCCTTCCATCCAATTAGACTATGGAATGGAAATAACACAAAGTATTCCCTTTGTGTCTTCTTCTTTCCTTGAAAGTGCATCTTCCACCACATTTTGTTTTCTTTTTTGTATACCATTTAAAATTCATAACCTAGCATCTTTGTAACCCATTTTTGTTTCTCTTCCAAAGATAATCATTGTTATAAGAAGTAATTCAAACTATAATGATCTATTTTTACCTTGAAGTGTCTTCCTATTAGGTAAGGGTGTCATTTGATCTATTTTTACCTTGAAGTGTCTTCCTATTAGGTAAGGGTGTCATTTCTTAGTTGCATGTAGTGTGGGTAACATTTCATTTTCATAAATGAGTTTGAGTAAGTTATTTCCTTTAAGTTGGTTTCTTTCAAAATAAAGTGTCCTTCTCGCATTAAAACTACACAAATGCCATACCTTGAGGCATCACACCCCACAACAAATTCTTTTGTGAAGTCGGGCATGGCCAGGAAATGAGTTGTACACATTGCCTCCTTAAGTTTTTCAAAATATTTGGTTACTTCTTGAGTCTAAGAAAATGCCTCTTTTTTCAATGATGTTTTTAAAGGTGTTGTTATTTGACCATAATTCTTGATAAACTTGCATTAATAGCCTATCAATAATAAGAATTCTCTAATATTTTTCATGTTGATGCTAGTGGTAGCATCGAACAAGTATTTCCACACAGGTCTATGTGTCTAGATGCATGGAAATCATCCAAAGCATTCTATAGTCAATTTTACTTTAATTAAATGAATTATTAAAGTAAACTATTTTTATTAATTAATTATGTAATTAGTTAATTGAGTTATTTAAGGAAAGTGCTAAAAGTAATTAGCGTATTTTTAAATCTCAAGTGAGTGTGAGAAGTAATCTCATTCGTCAATCAGTTTGGAGATTGGAAATAGATTAAAAATCATGATTATAAAAGCAAGGCTAGGGTGAAGGAGGAATACACTTGACACTTTTGACTTGACAGGTGTTGAGGGAGTCAACACAGAGTATTGGGTCATGTAGGACTGTCATTCAATATCTTGGAAAGGTGGAGAAGGACTTCCATCTAGAGATCATATCAAGGAGAAGAGAGAACAAAGGATCACATAGGTGGGTTTCAGTCAAAGGAAGCCACAGGAGAGTGTCATGTTGTATGGATCTTGTCGTAAAAATTTTGTTGAAGCAAAATCATGTGCAAATCGAAAAGCATGCAGTTCTGGTTTGTACAACAGATCATAATTTTCCAATTTTGTATGGAGTTGTATTTCTCTCAGTGGGCCATTATCCCTATTACGAGAGCCCTGATTTTAGCATAATAAAATCATTCTCAGCATTGGTTTTTCCTTAGGGGTTTTTCTAGTGGTATATACCCAAAAATATTGGTGTTTATGTGTGCTTGATTTGGTTTCCTAGTTTATGTTTTCGTTGCATTTTTAGTTGATTACTTAGTTGTGATTTTAGTAGATAAAGTGATTATATTTTGAGATAACTATCAAATGTTGGGTTGAAGTGGTAAAATCAACATGGTAGCGATGTGTAACTATTAATAATTCATTATACAAATTGCTTAGGTCGGCCCTCGGCCATATTGATCAATACATGCTCTCTAGCCTAAGACATATTAGCTCACCAGCCTAATTGCATTTTCACAATTACATTATAATTTATGGGGATTAAAAATGGGGATGGTGCACATTGTATTGTAGTAGTTTATGCATGACATAAGTTTACAAATATTCTTTAAGTGTGGTGCTTAAGTGAAAGTTAATAATAAATAGAGGAGGATTATAATATATCAAACATGAATAACCATGGACAATGGAGTTGTTAGATCGATTTTGGAAATGACTAAATAAGCATATAAAATAAGAAAAAAATATTTGATTGATAAGTTTGGGCATTTCATAAAAACAAATCCCCATTATCTTAAAAATTTGAACTTAAGACGCAATTTTGTAGCCTACCACAATCCAAATATAAAGTTGTAATTGGACTTGATGGGAAAATACCAAAAAATACATTAAATTCAAAATATTTATTAAATAATATTGGTTACCTCCCAAGTTTATTTTGTTTCCATTGTCCTCAAACATTAAATTATAAATAAAATAAAAATAAACTACAAAGTTTTTATTATTATTTAATTAAACAAAATTTTGTAGAATCCATCCCTTTTCCTTAGAGTATTCATATGGAGGGAAACTCAACCACCATCCACTATAGTGGCAAGAAAATTCTATGGAATTGATTGAATTTGAACATGTGACATATGGTCTCCCTATTGGTGACATGCCTTAAGAAGATGGTTCAGCTGATTGAACTAACCCTTGGGGATTTTTTCTTCCATGGAAAAACTTAGAAGGAAACTCAATGAATGTTTCCCCACATTTCTGGATGGCATCCCTAATAAACTTGTCAATGTAGATTAATGTGCCTAACCCAAGAAGATTCAAAATAGACACACGTCAACATGAAATTACGCATGGAAGAGACGTGTGGCTTTGTGAATAATAGATGTATTAGTGAATCAACAATTAGGATTTTTGCATGAAAAGGCATGTTATATTTTTCATGAGTACTTTAAAAAGAGGAGGGTTTCCATGAGATGAACCTTATGCTCCCTAATGTTGGATGGTCGTTCTAACGCTGAAAAGTTTTCATGGTGAAATGGTGGAGAGCTTGGTCATGATTGTACTAAATTCTCAATCAGGTTTTGGTTCTTTTGGGAGAGGGGACTCCATATAGCTCATTGAAAAGATACACAATACATTGGTGAAGAGAGTATAACCTATTCTTCATTTCTTATTCTATACACTCCTCATACAACCTTTGCAACTTCAGGATTCTAGGGGAAGAAGAGTACCCTATGAATATGATAGGGTGGTCAATTAGTAAGCTCAAATTTATTGGTATGGAAGAATCTTGGAGAAATGCTTCGGAGAAATGGAGCTTCTACAACCTATAATCAAGAGGTGACCACTTTCAAAAGATTTAGAAACTATTCTCTATTCTCTCCTTAGTTTTAAATTTATTCAGAAAAATTATAGTGGGTTTTAAATTCAAGAATGTCCATAATATTTATATTTTATGAATGTAGAGTTATAATTCAATATTAGGGGTCTTAATTAGACATGTTAGGTTATATTAATCCTTGGCAAACATCTCAAATATTAAGGGTGCATGCAGAAGTGCATGCAATTTTTCTATGCATAAAATCATGCACACAAGGGTGTTCATGCCTTACGAGAGGCACAATAGTGAGTGATTTCACATTTCATTAAGGGGGGCCATGAGGATATTATGTAGTGATAAATTTAGGCATGAAAAATCAATAAAATCTGTCAGTTTTCATGAAATTTCATGAAACATTTTCTAGGTTTTTGGGAAAGGGGTTTTACTTCTATGATTCACATTTTAACAATGATGTAAGCATGTTTAAATCTTCCTAAATATGTGAAAACATATTTGATATCTCATATATCATAATTTAATTGGATCTATGTCCTTATGCTTGTGATTTGAAGGAGATTTTTCCCAATTCATAACCTAGGAAGAAGACTGATTATTATACCTTTACACCTTTGAATATGATAGATACTTGAGTTTTATTTAGTGTTAAAAGTGTGCTCATAATGCATGTATCCTAGGTCAAAATTAATAAAAGGAATCCCTTATCTATATTTGTTGTAGTAGTTGCATGGAAATAATTTTAGGAACATGTATCTTAGTTTATAACCTAGGAAGTGATTAACTATTGTACTTTTACATTCCCATCATTTAAAAAAAATCAAAACAAAAATTATGTTCATTCAAATAGGGTTGTGCAGAAGCATACAACAAATTCAAACATAGTTTTAGAGTCCTACTCTATATCCAGGCATATTTGTATCCTAGCTATATAGAGATCTATATTGTTTTCAACACAATAGTTGTGGACATTACTACAGATTACAATATTGACAAACTAACTTAACAAAAAAAAGACCTTGAAAAACATCTACCAATCACGAGGGAGCATTGTCCTAGATTTATGGCTCCCCTGCTGAGAGAGGGGAGCCAATTTCTTCCACTTCCATTGGTTCATGTGCCTTCCCTACAATCTCTTCTTCATGGGCGTCATCTTGTTGACTATTCTGAGACTCATTGTTGTTGGAAGCAAGAGAAATGGAGTACAATCATTGTGGGAGAATGAAAGCTCACGAGATCTAGCACTCGGCCTCTAAAGCCTCGATCATTTGTGCCCGTCGTTGAAGTAGATTCATGATATTTCTAGTACTAGCAGTGTTGGTATGCTCATATTCACCCAATTTGGTGGAAATTTTCTGAGAGGCATTGATGTTGACCTATATAAGCTCTTTGTGCCACCTCAATATCTTTACATCCCTCAAACCTCTATTTTCCATCTCTTTCTCACACAAGAAGAACCCAGAAAATGGGAACCAGAGAACCCCCACTTCAAAGGTACCAATGCATACTCTTCTAAAAAACAACCAAAGAAAGCCGTTGTTATTCTCAGAAAGGAGAGTAGGAAGGAAAAAGCCATCACTGAAAACAACTTCTAGAAAAAATGGCCAGAAACCCAGGGATTTCTTGGAGTAAAATGGAAAACACTCCGACATCAATAAACCAGAGATTCCTAAGTTCACCACCCTCGTGCACTTATATCCACCTTCTATCCTAGTTATCTCAAGCCAAAATCCACCCCCAGCCACATCAGACACTTCATGCTCCACATGCAAAACCCTCAACTTAACCTCCTCCACCTCCTCCAGCATGAATTTACAAACAAGGAACCTATGTATCACATTTTTTCCACATTCTATCTTTGAATTCATCCCATCGAATTGAATACCCCTAAAAATCCCCCGCACCAACGTCCCCTACCTTTACATTCCCATCGTTGATAGAAACACTTGAATACAATAATGATAATATTGTACTTGTGAGTGCATATTCATAATCAAATCAATTAAGGAAAATATTTCATTGTACTCAAATTTGTATGGTTTTCATGTCAAAATAATAAAGGTAGGAATAATTCAAAAGTACAGTGATTGTGAGATCGTATTGTAATGTCTTCATAGTTGGTAGACTCTTGATATGAGAATGTTTAGGGAGGCCATCTTAGTAAATGTAACTTTGCATTTTAATTTTGATAAAAAATATTTTTTAATCACATGATTGTTCCAACATTAAAAACATTATTTTTTATTCTTGTTTTGCATGAGTTTTCTTTTGTGAAAGGAACGAATAAGTTAAGAGGTGTATTTGGGAAACATAAATAAATAGTAGTATCGATCCAACTTGATTGAAGATATTTCAAATCATGGATTAGTTAAATTAAGTGAAATTAGTTGTAGGAACATATTCTAAATTGATTTTGAATCTAGGAAGTGGTAGATAAATAATTGTATCAATGTTATTTGTATGGAAAAATATGATACTATTTATTTCACTTGGTTTTGTATCCTTAAAAAATTAAGGATGTCATGTAAATATACACATATTTTATGAGAGGTATGAACCCTTCAATAGAGATATTGTCATGAACAATAATCAAGGGATACCATTATGAACAATAATCATGTTTAGATATTATGTAGTGGATTTTTTAAAATAGTATTTGATGAGATTGCATATCCTATTATGCTTATGTATGAATAAATATGTATACAGATTTAAGATGTTTTAAACTTGACAAGTATGTGAATATATATATATGGATTTTTGAGTTGACATGAAAATATTAGAGCATATGTTCAAATTTTGGAGAATAATAAATCAATACCTAGTACGAAGGCTAAGAATCTTGTATTCCTATACTTGATTATTAATTTTGGATTTGGAAAGTTAATTCTTATAGTCATATGCCATAAAGGTTAGGAATGACCAATTCTAAGAAGCTAGATAGTTCTATATAAGGGATTGATTTCTATAACATGATAGACTAGTCTATAGACTAACTATCATGTTCTAAAAGAAGAACACGATAGACTAGTCTATAGACTAACTATGTGGCGTAAAGTAAAAACTTTAGATCTCGTAATCATGGACTTATGATTCAAGTGTGTAGTTGTAGTAGGATGATAATAATGTTACATGGATGAAAGTATGGAACTAGTTGTCATGATTATGATCGATATTTAGTTGAAGATGCTAAGTGGCTCTGATTGTGAGAAAAAGATTGAATAGTCATGAGAAACAAGTTTTGATGTACGGAACATTAGCCTATTAGATATGTATTAATTTGATATACTTAGGAAATTAACTAAGAGTGGTCAGCTAGGAATGCAAGAAGATGTAAGATTGACACCTTGCGGGGGAGAAGCATTAAAAAGGTAAAAATAAAATCTCCCCAATCGTAGAAGGGTGTCCATGGGGTAGGAAGCGAATAATGTGTGAAGTGTCCCTGAGGGTAGACCTCCTCTTAATCAAGGAACTGGAATGGCTAGTCGGGCCCAAGATGTTTACTATATTGAGGAATTTTAACATAAATTGCTTAATTTAAATATAAAACTAGTTGACCTCCTCTTAATCAAGGAACTGGAATGGCTAGCCGGGCCCAAGATGTTTAGTATATTGAGGAATTTTAACATAAATTACTTAATTTAAATATAAAACTAGTTTCGAAATCGACAAAACAAAATTATTATGAATTATCAAACTTTCCAAAGTTTTTTATTATTATTAATTACCAAACCTAAAACAAATTTGCCACCAACAATTTTTTGAAGTTGGCGCCTCTTTTTATATTTCAAGACAAAAACTACGCTGAAAATTAAAAATATATATATTATCTATAATTTAAAATAAGTTGGCGCCTCTTTTTATATTTCAAGAAAAAAACAAGTTAAAAAAATAAAGTCTTACATAATTTTAAAGAAATATATTATCTATAATTGTAATAATAAATTATCTATAATTATAATAATAAGTGATAATATTATAATTATAATAATGAATAATAATATTATAAAAAGACTTATATTTAAATTACAACTCCCTCAACATTTAATAATTTTTTTATGACTAGCTTAATTAAGTTTAAGAAAGTATATATAATATCACCTTCCGATCTTTATGACTAGCTTAATTAAGTTTAAGAAAGTATATATAATATCATAACATCAAATCAACTGGTTATAGTGCTTTATGCTTTATTTACACAAAGCTATATTACTTTCTAAGTAGGGACTAGCTGCTTTGCAGTTATTTCCCTTGTTAATGGAGTCATCCTCGAAATGAAAAAATGTAATTAATGTTATATAACCTTAAAATTTTGGGAAAGGATAAAAAATGAAGATGGTTTTAGGAAGAAGGGTTTTGTACAAGTCTATTTTAACTATAATTTGATCCATAAACTTGTATTGGTAATTATTTGTGTCATTAAGGATTTGACCAAGGTAGTAATGTCTCACTGGACTTGAGAATGTTAAGGTTGCTCAAAGTGTGTAAAGATGAATATTGGGATGTGAACAACAAAGTGAAATGTAATATTTAAATAAAATGGATTGGTTCTTAATTGATTTTCAATAATGACATGTGATTAATATAATGGATGACTAGTATAACTTATGAAACACTTGGGTGATGAGTTTTCACAAGTGATTTATAAGTTGAATTTGTTTCTAATATATAATCATATGATTTTAAATGGGGCTTTTATGATTGACCATTGATATTTGAAGATTGAAATCTTTGTGTTTATAGAATGAATAATGTAGAAAATTTTATAGTATATAACAATGGAATGGTGATATAGAAATGAGTTAGTCAATAATAAAATGACAAACATGCAAAGTAAAAATTCATTTCTAATTTTTATGACTAAGTTGGTTTCATTGAACAAAACTAAGAAAGAAACCATGACTAAGTTGGTTTCACTGAACAAAACTAAGGAAGAAACCATGATTACTAAGAATAGTATCCAATTGACATTGAAAGCGAAGAACATCCTTTCACCATTAATTGGAGCCATCTTCGTGTGTGCATGAAAGAATCTAAAGAAATATGGACTTAGATAAAACCAAATTTTCATTGAAGGGAGTCAAATGTTGATTAGGTGACCATCAATTATGACATGGTAATTTGCCTTGTGTTAGAGATGGCATGCATATAAAATGTGCCTTCCTTATGTTTTGATTGTTGTCATTAGGGAATTGTATAAAGAATACCAAGATTAAATAATGATTATGAATTCATAGAAACACTCAAATTTTGGAAGAAAGTGAAATAATGGATTAAAATGAAATTAAAATTGAGTTCTTAAGATTATATATATATATATATATATATATATATATATATATATATATATATATATATATATATATAGTTTTGATCAAATAAAGTATAAGTATACTTATAGTTGTATATTTAACTTTGGGATAAATTTTTGTGAAGAGGGGGAGTATGTAATGTCCTTATTTTCACTAAATTTATTGATACTTGACATTATTATTAATATTATTATTTAAGGTAATTCCATATGTGTGACTAACCTGACTTTGTTGATGGATGTACTTTGACTAGATTTATGTTTAAAACTCTTTTGGTTGACATGTTCTTTCATCAATGCTTGATGTGATGATTATGTATGAATAATGAACATATTGAGACCTACTTAATGCTAATGGATATTATGATTGGTTGCATATACTTATGATTTGATTTGATAACGGATACACATGACTTGCATGATTGAATTTCTATATTTTTTCAAAATGACTAATTATCTATCAAGTATGACAGACAACACTTACATGTGCATGGACTCTATATCGATTTGAGTTATATGGACCCAAGTTGAGTTAAGAGAGTTGTCTCAATTTGGATATTATTTTTCAAACATGTGATTATGATTTATATTTGTTTTGGAAAATATTATTTGATATGTGTCTCTAGATGTGTGTAGAGACATGGATGAACGTTGTCAATTAAGCTTACACATGGGTAAACGTTGTATGAAAGAGGTGTGACACATGTACTACCAAGAGAGGAGAAGAATCCATATTCCTTCCTGTTAGTAACTTCCTCTATTTAATAGGATGGATAATCCATGTTCTCACTCAAGAGGTTACACATTCCCATGAGGGTAGGTCATGGATTCAGCCGCTCACAAGATTTAGTTGAGGGGCACATAATAAGGGTGTGGAATCCTTATTCTTCAGTAACCATTAGTCTCTCACCATGAGTAAACATGATGGAGTTAATGAGGTCTTTCCCATGTCATATCATTTCTTCCACCATGGGAATGTGCATCTTTGAAGGGTTGGAGTAAACATGGTGTTATACAACATTTTGTCACAGCAAGTGATACTTCCTATTCTCTAACATCTAAAGCATAGAACTTTGGAAGAAAAATGAGAGAAAGTCTTCTTTGGAAGGATCAACTCTAAAAATCCCTAAAATTACAAAGTTTTTGCTTGATGCTTACTAGCAAGGTGTGACAACCTCACTTGTCGTATGCTGCATCACTAGAAGGTGTGATGATGTCGCCTTTTGCTTAAGTTTAAGGGTGCGACAACCTTTATACGTGGAAAAAAGATTAAATTCTCAAAGCTTCTAGAAGAGAAACTTCGATGATGAGTTGTTTGTCGATTGGTTTGGATCTCACCCATCTCTCCTGATTTAGTGAGATCCTAACCTCTCATCCTGATCCAGATTATTTTTAGAACGGAATGACAGCAGAGATATTACAATGAAACACACATAAAAATTGTCAGAAATAGAGAAATACATCAATACATGATTTCTATTAATGAAATAAATGTACATAGACTGTA
>CBVK0102817628.1:0-15518 GCA_900067695.1 Picea abies
AAAAATATATATATATATATATATATATATAAGATCAAAATATGCTTAAAATAACAATGATATGATTCATTAAATATGTAATTTGAATTTGATGCTCTACATAGTATAAATCACTACAAATGATAGAGAGAATAACCATCCCTTAATGTTATTATCCTCAATTTTAATTATGATCTAAATAATTAGTTCACGCATTTCTAGGGAAAGGTAAGTTCTATATAGTCAGTTAGAATTTTTGGGGGCAAGGTGTATTAGTTGTAGCTTGGCACCCATGGGAGGTTTGAATCAGGTTTCCATGGCGGCTCACTTTTTCAGCAGCTTCAGTCTTAAAACCTTTGTTTCCTTGCAATTTCCCTGTGTCAGTCTTGGTTATGCTTATAAGTAAGTGCCCCATGGTTTTTGAGAGCTCTTGGCACCCATGGAAGGATTGATTCTGGTTTGAATTTGGCAAGTTTGTAACTGCAGAGCTCTTGGCGCCCATGGGAGGTTTGAATCTGGTTTCCATAGCGGATCACTTTTATAAGCAGCTTTAGTCTAAAAATTCTTGTTTCCTTGCAGTTTCCCTGTGTCAGTCTTGGTTATAGATTTAAGGATAACTTTGTACGCTTTCTCCAAGATCTACCTTAGGCAATTTTATGGCCCCTATCTAAAGCTCATCATGGCTTCCTCTCCATGACTCACTGGTGCTCTCCTCTCTCCACTTAGCTCTCCCTAATCTTCCATTGAACTGTCGGTTAGGATGGGGGTCACCTGACGTTTCTTTCCCTCTCTCCTGACTGTTCCAGAAGTCCTTATCTGTTTCTCCTCCATAGTCTCCGACAATAGTCTTTAGAAGCTTCTTTTATGGAGCCTAAGTGCTCGGACCCCACTGCAAGGAGTCTTGGGGACCCATGGGACCAACCGGATCTCCTTTCCTCGATGGATGAACTATGCAACAGTGATTTCCGAGCCTCTAATCGGTCTATCGCACCACTGCACTTGAAATCTAGACCCACACAAACATCTCCCATTGCAAACCTGACCTACCAGTCTTTATCTCCTTCCACTGTCAGGACAACTTCACATTCTACCTTGGAAGGAGTTCGATTTCCTGGTAAACAGAAGAGGAGCATAGAAGGGAACTATCAGCAAGGAAGCAGACACTCTGATGGTACCCATTTCCCTCAAAAAAAAGGCACCTACAAGAGGCTGCATAAGGTTTGGAAACCAAAACAAAGACATCCCAAGCTCATTCTTTGAATGGACGTTGGACTTTCAGAAGCCTGCAACCTGGCCCTGTGTGCCTTAGTTGGGAGGCTATCTTACAGAGAGAAATGTACACAGAATATCGATGATTGGATCTCAAATAACTAGAAACCTCTCCTAGGATACCTACCTAGGATTCACATGCTACAACATGGTTGGTTTGGTTTTATCTTCAAGAAACCAGAGGATATTGTCCTTATCCTGGGAAATTTCTAGGCATTTAAAGGGGGAAGCCTCATGCTCAAATGATGGAGGCTTGGCTTTAACCCTTCCACGGAGTTCTTTAGCCACAGGCATATCTGGGTCCTCCTCCTAGGTCTCCCACTTCAGCTCTGGAACCAGCAAACGCTTGAACTTATTGGAGCCTCCTTAGGACGCTTTCTAAGGGTGGATACAAACTCTCTTGCAGCACCAGATAGAAGAATGGCCATGATATATGTGGAACTCAACATCCAGGCTGGACTACCTGAAATACTGGAGATTGAATGGAGAAGTCAACTTATTTCTCAGTGTCTTGACTACTTAGGAATCTTGTTTCGATGCTCCCTCTGTCGCAGAACTGGCCATCTGAGAAGGGACTGCTCAAAGTTTTCCCCTTCTGATACTGAAACGGATCTAGCGAAGGAGACAAATTTTGATAGTTACATCACACCTCCAGATCAGCTTGAGGAGGAGGCTCATTTTCCATGGAGGGACTTCTACCCACCTGAAGACACTTTAGTGGGTAAGATCCAGCAACATTGTCCTTCACTTTTCAATACTTTCTCTGCCTGGGATAGACTCTTTATAATTGAGCAGGCCGACAAAATATTGTATTCTGAACCTTTAGTTTCTCTTCTAGTTAAGCCTATCTCTCCACCACTTTCCCCTCCTCCCCTGCAAAAACCATTTGAGCCAGTACCCACAGACACTAGCAACATCTCTTATCCTTTACATTCACCTCAGCTATTGACATCTCCTGAACCTTCTGCTTGGGATTCAGACAACCAAGCTACAACAGTCTTAGATGAAACACCAGATTCTTTTATTCTACCTGGATACAAAGAGCCGACCTTATCTGAACTCCAATTAGAAACCTTGCTCTCGGATGTTACCCCAGCTCCCATTCTTCCTTTCGCTTCGATACCAATCTCTACTTATCAAGGGAAAACTCTTATACAACCCACCATACACCGATCTAAGCTTCCATCTTCTTCAAGAGTTAAACCTTCACCTGAACTGGATCCCACTTGATCAAGAGGTTTAGGGCTTGAACTTTCGCCACTAAAAACACGCAGTGCACGTAAAAAGACTTTGATTGGACCTCCAACATCGGTTACATCATCTACTGATACAAATCAAGGGGTGCTTAGAGGTTTAAAATCCCTAGCTCGAGGTAAATCATGATCCTTCTCTCCCTCAACATCAAAGGGGTTGGAGGACCCCTGAAACTTGCCTCCATGAGAAGACTTCTCGAGAAGACCCATCCATCTATCATCCTCCTACAAGAAACACTAGTGGATGCATCTGCTGCTAGGGATTTTATACATCAGCTCCGACCGAACTAGATGGCCTATGCAGCAAGCTCTGTAGGTAACTCGGGCGGCCTACTAGCCTCATGGGACCCTTCCTTTTTTGGTCTTTCTCCGATGATTAGCCCAGGGGGGATTTTACTTACCGAGACCTGCTTTGAACTGAGAACTAACTTAATCTTCTCAATGTTTATGGTCCATGTGCTGACCGCAAATCTTTCTGGGAGCGACTTGATGGACTAGGTCTCTTGGCGGTTAAGAGTCTCATCTTCGCTGGAGATATTAATCTAATTACCAGTCCTAAGGAAATGTGGGAAGAAAAGGCATTGATTGACCCACTCTTGAGCTATTTCAAACATTTTTTTTACAAAAATTCCTTGGTGGATTTGAAGCCAGCAAAGCTACTGCCTACTTGGAGAAATGGGAGATTAGGACCAACAGGCGTAGCCAAAAGACTTGACCAGTTTTTAGTTGCGGAAGATTTACTCTCACCATCTTGTAGATTCCGAGCTTGGGTAAATCTCCCTTTCTTATCTAATCACGCACCAATTTGCTTACAGATAGGTGAAGGTTGTTTCGGAGCTGGACAGCCTTTCAAGTTTAACCCACAATGGCTGAGGGAGGATTATTTTGACCAATTGGTTAGATTGGTGTGGGCTGACACCACCCTTACTGTACCTGGAGACGTCCAAGGCAATCTGGTTAGAAAACTTTCCAGATTAAAATCTCTTACTATTCATTGGTTAAAAGAAAAAAAAAATGAAAAGGCAGATTTAGGTAGAATAGAATAGGATCTAGAAGACCTTCTTAGATTAAATATCCAGGACACTTGTTGTGCTGACCTTGACCATAAAATACACTATCTAGAAGAAGCCCATAACAAATACCTTCGTGAGGACGAGGAGAGATGGTGCATGAAAAGCATAATGCTATGGCTGGCAAGCGGGGATAAAAATACTCGTTTCTTCCACAGAGTTGCCAGCTCTCGTCGATCTAAAAAGTATTTGTGGGATATAGAGGAAGAGGACAGTAAAATTCACTAGTCATAAGAAGATATCAAAATAGTGGCCTTCAATCATTTTAAAGCTTTTTACTGGGAAGCTTCTGCTCCTAGTCTTACAGCACAGATAGAAACAACAAGTCTCTTCCCAAAGATGGTATCAAACGAGGAGGCAAAAGCTTTAGAATTTCCTTGTACAAAGGAGGAAATTTTAGAGGTTATCAAAGGATTCAAAAAAGAAAAGAGCCCAGGACCCGACGGTTGGTCTGTAGAATTATATATCCATTTTTTCGATCTTATGTGTCAGGATCGTTTGGATGTCGTGGAGGATGCGAGAACGAGAGGGGTGGTAAAAACTCATCTAAACAATAATTTCATTGTTTTGATTCCAAAATCAAATCTACCCAGGCAGTTTACAGACTTTCGACCTATCTCACTTTGTAATTTGTGTTACAAAATTATCTCTTAGATCATTGCTAGAAGAATCCATCCTATAATCTCCCAGGCACTATCAGATGAATAGCTTGGCTTCCTTAAAGGGAGACAAATTATTGATGCTATTGGCGTCGCGCAAGAATGCATTCATAGTATTAAGACAAAAAAACAAAAAGCCATCCTTCTAAAGCTGGACCTTATAAAGGCCTTTGACTGCATCAACTGGAATTTTCTGCATCTTATTCTTTTATAGTGTGGTTTTGGGATAATTACTACCAATTGGATAATGGGCTATGTTTCCTCGACCACCCTTGCAATTCTGATCAATGGGGAAGCTACTAAATCTTTTCACTGTGAGAGAGGGATCCGACAAGGATGCCCCCTTTCACCTCTTCTTTTCATCTTGGTCCTGGAAAGTCTCAGCATCTTACTCAAAAAAATCCAAGCGGAAGGACACCTGAAAGGGATTAAAGTCTTGGGGCTGACACATATTTTTCATATACTCTTTGTAGATGACATGTTGATCATGACCAATGCTAATCTAGCTGAATGGACCATTATTCACTCTCTCATTAACACTTTTTTCTCTGTTTCAGGTTTAGAGACCAATATCCACAAGTCAGTTTTCCTGGTCTCGGAAGCACAGGAGGAATTGATAACAGATTTAAAAGTTTTGTTCGGTATTGACTCTTGAGAGTTAGCGGAGGGGTTTACTTACCTGGGCTACATTATAAAACCAACCAACTATACAAAAAAAGATTGGATTTGGCTTATTGAAAAATTTGAATGTAGAATTCACAACTGGTGCAACAGAATGCTCTCAATGGGAGGCAGATTTGTTCTTATAAAGGTCGTCTTGGAAAGCCTCCCGGTGTATTGGATGGTGTTAGCTCACATCCCTACATCTGTTCTGAAGACCATTCGACAAATAGTCTTCACCTTCCTTTGGACAGGTAGCAAAAAGAACAAAGGATTTCACCTCTGCAGATGGGAGGTAATCTAAAAACCCAAATTGATGGGAGGTTGGGGACTTAGAAATCTGCCATTGTTTCATAGGGCGATCTCGGCAAACACATTTTGGAGAATTTTAATGAAACCTGGCCTTTGGAGTAAGGTGATCAAAGATAAGTATTTCCCGCACCTTCCTGTTCATATCTGAATCAGATCCTCCTCAGAGCGACCAACTAGAGGTTCACAAACCTGGAAACACCTCTCAAAATCGCTACCGATCATTCTTCAATGGATTGCGTGGAAACCAGGAAATGGATACATGATTGAAGTCGGCAGAGACACTATTCTGGGCTTGGGCAGAAATTCCCTGCTCTCTCCTCCACTCTTGGCGCATCTACACAGCAAGAGTATTTATTTCATGCATCAACTCAACATTTCGCCCAGTGAGGGACACTTAGGCGATCATTGGCTTAATGGTACTGACCTACAGCTTGATTCTGTGTTAAAAGCCGAATGGGATGGCTTTACCTAGTAGTTAAATGAAGCATACATTCGTCTTCAAGAGAGGTCGGACACCCTTATATGGACGGGAGGGGATAGTACCGGCTTTCTTACAGCAAAAAACGTGTATCAGGCATTGGCTGCTAAATTCTAGACAACAATCAATGCTAGCTGACGCCAAAAGATCTGGAAGGGGGACTATCCCTTGAAGCTTAAACTCTTCTTTTGGCTTCTGATTGAAAATAAACTTCTTGTTTGGGAGAATCTGCAAGTCTGTGGCTGGGAGGGCCCAAATCGTTGTATCCTGTGCAAACAGTACAACGATTCAATTAACCACATTTTCTTACAGTGTTTTTTCACCCGTTTAGTTTGGCATCATATATCTTTAGCGCTAAATCTTACCACACCCTGGACAGGTTCCAGTGTGCCTCTCTGTTTTCGCAATTGGCTTGGCGCTAACAAGAACCACTCTTTGCTTCCAGTCCACCTCTATTGGTATGTCTGGAAGGCCAGAAATACAACGCTTTTTGAAGAGAGATTACCATCGATCCAAAGAGTGGTAAACAACATTCTTGCTAAGGCGGCCACATCAGGAGACCAAACCAAGGACCTGCCCTCCCTCCGACACAAGCTAACAATTCCACTTGACAGAGAAGTTGCCTGGTTCGACGACGCGACACAACAAGGAGGCTCCCTTTGTGGGGCGAGAGAAAAAAACGTTCTAAACTCTCACACATGCATCCGCTGGACTCTAAATTGCGGACAAGGCACTAATATGAAGGCAGAGCTATTGGGAGCATGGGCTTCTCTTATTCTGGCATGTCACCTGCACACCGACGAGCTATTACTACTTGGAGATTCCAAAATTATTATTGATTGGCTTAATGGTCAAGCTGATTTTCATGTGGCAGCCCTAGAGTGCTGGAAAGAAAGAACTCAAGAAGCCACAAACTCCATAAAGAATCTCTCTTTCTCTCACATCTACAGAGGGGAAAACAGCAAGGTGGACACTCTATCAAAAAAAGCATTGTTTATGCCTCCTGGCCAAATTCGATTTACAAAGTGGGAGGATGGAAATGAAGAACCAGCCATCATGATCAATCTTTGAATTTCACCATTTTCTATTTTTTATGCACATCTTTTATGATCTGGATGCCGATCATAGTAGAGAAAAGGAATAAGTAGTTTTGATAGAAAGAACTGAATTTATCCAAAAAAATAGTTACCTCCTCATGTATTTGTCTATCGCGAAGATTGTATGTATATTTTTATATCCTTTTGAATAAAAAGCACATTTTTTCTCGTGGAAAAAAAAAGCCTTTGGCATTGTTTACGCACATACATTAATTACATTAATTAGCACATTAGAGAGCATGGAAAAACCATGGGCTAAAAGTTTTAGCTAGCACATTAAAGAGCATGGGAAAACCACTGGCTAAATTTTTTATAAAATTCTAGTGCACTAAGAATAAACAAACACACATCTAAATAGTTTGTCTTGTATGGGCACCATGACTTGATGCATGCAACTACGATGACCTCACTTATTTATGCGTGCAGTGCATCTCTTCCAAATTTGTTTCAAAGAATATGCAATATTCCTATTCCTAACTTATGTAAATCACCACTAACGGTGTGTCAATACATCCATTAAAGCACCAGATAACATGGGGATTCGATGATAAAAATATGATAACATGGGGATCATAGTGCATCGAGAAGGTATGGGTGCATCAAGAAATTAAGAAATCATGCCACCAACCAATGGGGCAATCATGGGGGTAAAGTGAGCATTGGTGCTTATATGGGTGTGAAACCAATGGGGGCAATCATAGGGGTAAAGTGAGCATTGGTGCTTATATGGGTGTGAAGCATTGAATGAATGGAATGGTAGAAATATATTTTTAGTTTTTTTTTTAAATTATTTTACCTTATTTTGATGTATCTAATATCTCAATGCATTAATGTGTTTATAGGTATGGGGTGTAACGATATTTTAAAATGGTTTAACCTATTTTGGTGAGGATGTATCTAATATCTCAATGCATTAATGTGTTTATAGGTATGGGGTGTAACGATATTTTAAAATGGTTTAACCTATTTTGGTGAACATTGGTGCTTATATGAGTGTGAAACCAATGGGGACAATCATAGGGGTAAAGTGAGCATTGGTGCTTATATGGGTGTGAAGCATTGAATGAATGGAATGGTAGAAATATATTTTTAGTTTTTTTTTTTTAAATATTATACCTTATTTTGATGCATCTAATATCCCAATGTATTAATGTGTTTATAGGTATGGGCCCTGGGGTGTAACGATATTTTAAAATGGTTTAACCTATTTTGGTGTGATTGGTGAGTTAGTGTAGTTAAGTTAAACAAGGTGCACGCACATGATTTTTTTTTTAAACAATTTTATATTTTTTATAAAATGTTTTAACTTACCTGGGTGCTCATGATAGAGTTAATCACTTGTATGCTTAGATCTATTAGGTATACCAACATAGTTGTTTGAAAAATATTTAAACATTAACATAGTGCACATCATATGGTTATGTATTGATGTTTTTATAAAATATTTTAACTTACTTTGGAGAATGTGTAATGGTTATAAATTGGTGCAAATAAATAGAATGATCACATGGCAAAGGGTTTTGAAAAAAAAATTGATATTTTGTGATAGGATATTTTGGCATACACTGGTGCTTGTGGTGGTATTGAGCATTGCAAAGTTTTTTTTTTAAATGGTCATTATTTTGTTATAAAATATTTTGATCTACACCAATGTTTGTGGTAAAGTTGTGCATCGGTGCGAGTAATATTGAAGCACATTGGTGTGTTTGTACAGTGTTAATATATCATAAAATAGATATCCGCTAAAACATCTAGCTACCTACCTTCAATAGAAACAAAGAAGGGATAACTAGTTCAACAAAAACCTCTACCAATTGGTGTTTTCTTTGTAGTGGAATGAAGTATATTTTTGAAGAAAATAGAATTTCTTTGTTTCTTTTTTGTATAGGAAAATGCATACCTCGATTTAAGATGAATACCTCTATCCTTTTCTGCTAGTGTTGTTGGTTATTTTTCTTCATCATTGTTAATTATTTTGCTTCAACTGCTGCAAATTTGAGAAAAAGTTGTGTACAAAATTCTTTGAAAATATGAAATCTATTTGTTGGTATATCGGTTGATGAAGTGTTTGTCATAAGTCATAGAAAACATTTATTTTAAATGTTTGATTGAATTCATTAAGAATTTTTGGATTTGCGCTACCTCCCTCACATTAAGGGATTACAATGTCTCTACTTTGTTTTGAGGGAGAAACTTTCTACAACCAATAGATAGGAATCCTCCTAATATGCACCAACTCAAGCTAGATTGAGATAGATCAACATTCAATCTTGGTACAATGGGGTTGAACCTTTTATTTATCATTTTATTATCATTGAGTTTAATGATTGAGATACATGATACATTGGGGTTAATACATTTATTTATCATTGAGTTACATGATACAATGAAAATGAATGCTATATACAAAATAAATCAAGACCAACTTCATATTTTTAATAAATATAAATCAACATGTTTATCACATTACAAATTTACATTTCCTAGTTTAGAAAAACTTAAGAACGCGATGAAAATGAAAATAAAATTAGTATTCAAACCCATTCAAAACAATAAAAATGAAAATTTCAAATAAGATAATTTTTACTAAACCATCACAGAACTACTACGAGAAACAGTTTCCAAAACCTTAAGCATTTTGACCAAATGTGCAGATGTCTAGAGACATTGTTGTTGGAGTTACTTCACACACACCTAGGATTTATTTTTCCTAAGGTTTTTATTTTTTTATTAGTCATAATTAGTCATTATCCAGTCTCCTATATTTTAGGAGAGAATATTCCACCTGGAGAATATTCTCTTTTAGTTCACACTTCAGTTTGACTAGTTGAGTTGAGTTTAGATGTTGCATTGGGATCATCACCATGCAACATTGGGATCATTACCATGCGAATTCGACCTTGCCTTGATATCATCACCAAAGTGGCGCATTAGCATTGATTCCTTGAGTTAACTCCTCACTACTTTACGTTCGGTTAATTAACTAAAGACTAGTTAACTAGTTAACTCAACTAGGTGGCAGTTCACTCCCGTAACTGCCTGAGAGACTAGAATAGGTGGAAATTCACTCCAATAATTGTTGGTGTGTGTCCAAATCACTCTAGACCACCACTATGGCGACTTGGTTCACCTCAAGTCAAACTCATTGAGTTATACAGAGTATATCATGTGTAAATTATTCATTATTCACAACGGTTAATGAGAATTCTTTCCATTCTTTCTCTCCTTCTTCTTCTTTTTCCAATTCTCTCTGTAAATGTGTGTATCATTGTTTAGCTAGATCTATTCTGTGCAGGTCAACACATTTACATGGTATCAGAGCCGATGGACTGCTAATCAAAAGCTACATCAAAAAAAATTTGCAGGTACAAAAGATCAAAGTCAGCGAAAAGATGGAATTCCAAAAAGAATTCATTCTTACACCTTACAACTATTTTGCATAGAAGGAGAAAATAGTCATACATCTCTGATCCAGAGGGTTGTACAGATTAACCATGAATACAGATTCAAAGCCGACATCAGCCATAGAAAAATCCAAGTACTTAAATCACATGGATGAGGCACTCAAAACAATTTGCAGTCTTATTTCTCTCGATCTCCTTTTTCATATATCTTCCTGTAAGATTCCCAATGAAGCATGGACCATCTTGGAAGGGATCTTTGGCAAACAGGATGAGATGAGGGGACACATGCTGGAGGTGGAGCTGCTCACATTGGATCCAAAAAGCTTCAAGAATATCCAAGATTTCTTTACAAAATTCAAGGATTTATTGTCGCAACTCAAAGCTTGCAAGGTTGATAAATCAAAGGAGGAGAAACAAATGGTTCTCACCATTCTCGCCAAGCTTGGTCCTGAATTCTTAGTATTCGTATCTACATTCCATACTGTCAAGTTCGCCTCTGGAGCCATCTGGAAGATGCCTTCTCTTGAGGACTTTATCGAATCCCTGACACAAGAGCAAACCAAGCTCATCAACATGGGTGCAATCAAAGGCCCAAGGGCGCATACACTCACTGTGCATGATGGAAGCCACAAATATCATAAATCTAAAGACAAATATAAGCGAAAATCTCATGCACATACGAAGAAGGAAGGGTACACAAAACCCTTCACCGATGCCTCTGGATCCAAAGGAGAAAAGGGAAGAAAAGGAGAGGAATGCACATACTGTCACAAAGGATTCCATTCAGAATCTGCATGCATGCAAAACCAAATAGATCTGGTGTCTCAGATACTTCAGCAAAACAACCTTGGAGATCGCATCCTCGAGGGTGCAAAGAAGAAGAAGCCAGAAGATCTGAATTCCAAGAAAGGAAATTCTAGCCATGCCTTGATTGCAATCAACTCCTCTCTCGATGCTTGGATCGTAGATTTAGGAGCATCACATCACATGGTTGCCTCAAAAGCAGTCTATTCTTATTTGGATGCATGAAAAGGTCCTCCTATTCTGATTGGGGACAACTCTTTTGTCGAAGTCACCAACAAAGGAAGGATTGAACTCACCAACGAAAGATTCGAGAACGTGTTGCATGTTCCCAAGCTTTTTGTCAACCTTCTCTCCATGTATCAGATGAGGAATTCCGGCACTAGAAAGAAATTCATATTCACACCAAATTTCGTGGACATATACGACATGCAAACCAACTCCAGGGTTGCTACCGGTGAGGTCAATCATCAGTCTAGATTGTAGACATTTTCTGAATTCATTGAACCTGATTCTGCTTTACTGCTTACTCATGCTAATGAAAGTAGTAGGATATGGCATGAAAGGTTTGGACATTTGAATTTCAGATACATGAAACAAATTAGCAATCATAGATTAGTTGATGGTCTACCAGACATCCATTTCTCCAAGGGAGTATGTGAGGGATGTGTTCTCAGAAAACACCCTCAAGAGAAATTTGACAAAGGAAAGTCGCAGCGAGCTTCTGCACCTTTAGATCTAATCCATAGTGACCTTATGGGTCCTTTTCCATATCTATTCATTAGC
The DNA here is from genome assembly GCA_900067695.1 of Picea abies. Lineage (NCBI taxonomy): Eukaryota > Viridiplantae > Streptophyta > Pinopsida > Pinales > Pinaceae > Picea > Picea abies. The sequence goes on from CBVK0102817628.1 coordinate 11,769, forward strand.
AAAGCGAGGTTTGTTCTCATTTTTGTTGATGATTTCTCACGTTTTACTTGGATCTACTTTCTCAGGAAAAAATATGAGGTCTTTCAACACCTCAAAGATTTCAAAGCTTTGGTTGAGACATAGTCTGGAAAGAAGATCAAAGTCCTCCGAAATGATAACGGGGGAGAGTATGTGAATCATGAGATCCACAATTTTTTCCATGAGGCAAGGATTTAGTTGCAGCATACAGTTCCCTACACTCTGCAACAAAACGGAGTTGCTGAGCGGAAAAACAGATCTCTAAAGGAGATAACATCTTGCATGTTGCATGCAAAGTCACTACCACAGAGACTATGGGTCGAAGCACTTAACTATACAACTTACATCCAAAATAGATATCCTCATAGATCTGTCAAGGATAAGACCTCCTATGAGGCTTGGAGTGGCCTCAAACCAGAAGTGGCCCACTTTCCCATTTTTGGTTCACGTGCATGGGTCCGGATTCCCTCTGAAAAGAGGAAGGCACTTGATCCACAGAGAATTGAGTGCATTTTTGTTGCATACCCCGACGGTGTGAAGGGATATCGACTTATTGATCTTTCCTCGAACCGACTCATCATTGAGTGTGGTGTCCAATTCAAGGAAAGTGTCTCGCATGTACCTCAACAGTCGCATGCAGACACCTTCACTCTTCCACATGTCCGAGATTATGAGTATGCACATGCTGACTCTTCTTCAGACAAGAGTTTAGATTCAGAGTACTCAAATGATTCAGATTCAGAGTCAGTACAGTCAGATGCAGAGTCAGATCATCCAGATGCAGTCGCAGAGCCAGAGCAGAGGCCCAAGTGGGCACATACTACTCTTCAGGATGCAGGGGATCTCGTTGGTGATCCATCCGATACTAGGAGGACTCAATCTAATTTCGAGGAGCCTCCTATTTCACTCACTGCCACTGAACCATTGCCTTCTAGGAATCTTTTCTTGGTTCGGTCTTCAGATCCACAGTCTTATGGCAAGGCTGCTGGAAATCCCTTTTGGGAATCCACCATGCAAGAGGAGTACAACTCCCTCCTCAAGAACCAGACTTGGGATTTGGTTCCCCTTCCTTCTAGGAGGAAACTTGTCAGATGCAGATTGGTCTACAGGACCAAGAGCGCAGCAGATGGATAGATCAGTAGATACAAAGCCAGGCTTGTCGCCAAAGGCTTTCAGCAAGTTCATGGTATTGACTATGATGAGACCTTCGCTCTAGTAGCGAAGATAGATTCCATACGATTGACACTTGCCATTGTGGCAACCAAGGGATGGGAAGTCCATCAGATGGCCATGAAGAATGCATTTCTTCACGGTGATCTCTCTGAGGAGATCTACATGGAGCAGCCCCAAGGATTTATGCAGGACTCATCTTTGGTCTGTCGACTGAAGAAGTCACTTTATGGCGTCAAGAAGGCTCCGAGGGCATGGTATTCCAAGATGGACTCCTACCTGTTGTCACAGAACTTTGTATGTTGTAAATCAGACCCAAATGTATACATGCTTAGGAAGAATGATTCACTTCTACTTTTAGTTCTGTATGTCGATGATTTGTTGATCACCGGTTGCTCGACTTCAGCGATTGCTGCAGTCAAGAGGATTCTTCATGATAGGTTTTTTATGATGGAAATGGGTCTGCTACACTTCTTCCTTAGACTTGAGATCAGTCAGGATGCATCAGGCATCAAACTGTCTCAAGCCAAGTATGCACGAGATCTCCTTGAGAGATTTCACATGACAGACTGCAAGTCTGCTCCGACTCCTTTCGTATCAGGAGTCAAACTTGAGGATGGCGGGGAGACTCCACTGGTAGACAACACATTATACAGACAACTTGTGGGGAGCTTGTTGTATCTCACACACTCTAGACCAGACCTCTCATATGCAGTTGGTGCAGTTTCTAGGTTCATGCAAGAGCCACATGAGCTACATTAGTGCAAAGAATATCCTTCAATACATACAGGGCACCATCACCTTTGGGATTCATTATGCAGCAGACTCTACATTAGATCTCATTCGTTTTACTGATTCCGATTGGGTTGGCGATAACATTGATCACAAGTCCACATCTGGTTACTCACTCAGTCTTGGTTTCATGCCTATCTATTGGTTGAGCAAGAAGCAAGTTGCCATTTCTCTATTTTCAGTTGAGGCAGAGTACAGAGGGGTGGTTAACATAACCATTCAGGCTATGTGGCTACAACATTTTCTCACTGAGTTAGGCATTCAGTTTCATCGGTCGATCGTCATCTTGTGTGACAACTAGAGTACTCTGAAGTTCTACAGAGATCCAGTTCAGAGGCAACAGACGAAGCACATCGAGATCCACATGCACTACATCCGAGACTTAGTACATGAGGGGATCATCTACTTACAGTTATGTCCTTCAGCAAAACAGATGACAGATATTTTCACCAAGACCTTCACTGAGAAGAAATTCCATTCTTTGCGAGGTCGTCTTGGAGTGAAGGACATAGTTTCCTAGCAACTATAGTTCTTTTTTTTTTTTTTACATACATTGTACCTTGAGGGGGGGTTCCCATGAGGTTTTCCCTCTTTCCTCACTTTCTTTTCAGTGTATCTTTTGTACTTGGGTACCTAACATGGCCTCGTTGTCGGGACCTAATCTTTATTTTCACCATAGTGATGTTCTAGGGGGGTGTTGGAGTTACATCACACACACCTAGGATTTCTTTTTCCTAAGGTTTTTATTTGTTTATCAGTCATAATTAGTCATTATCCAGTCTCCTATATTTTAGGAGAGAATATTCCACATAGAGAATATTCTCTTTCAGTTCACACTTCAGTTTGACTAGTTGAGTTGAGTTTAGATGTTGCATTGGGATCATCACCATGCAACATTGGGATCATCACCATGCTAATTTGACCTTGCCTTGGTATCATCACCAAAGTGGTGCATTAGCCTTGATTCCTTGAGTTAACTCCTCACTACTTTCTATTCAGTTAGTTAATTGAAGACTAGTTGACTAATTAACTCAACTAAGTGGCAGTTCACTCTTGTAACTGCCTGAGAGACTATAATAGGTGGCAGTTCACTCTCATAACTGTTGGTGTGTGTCCAGATCACTCTAGACCACCACTATGGCAACTTGGTTCACCTCAAGTCGAACTCATTGAGTTACACAGAGTATATCATGTGTAAATTATTCATTATTCACAACGGTTAATGAGANNNGTATATCATGTGTAAATTATTCATTATTCACAACGGTTAATGAGAATTATCCATTCTTTCTCTCCTTCTTTTTCTTTTTCCAATTCTCTCTGCGTATCATTGTTTAGCCAGATCTATTATGTGTAGGTCAACACATTTACAATTGCCACCTTGAGGCCCTTGTACGTGTGAGATTTCATTTTGGTATAACTATTTGAATCTTGGTCATAGTTGATAAATTACTTTATCTATTTTTCTTGATTGAAATAATTTTACATTTGTGGAGTCCAAGATATGATTAGATTATCTAAAATATAAATATAAATAACTCAAATTGAACATGTTGGAATCAATGGTTCTTTGTCTAACCTCATCTTGTCAAAATGTAGCGATGATCATTAGAAGGAGTTGATCGAATGATTGACTATGTCCACATAGATCATTTCCAAATCCATATTTTATGGTAATTGCGTAGTTGTGTGGTGTCATATATTAATATATTAAGGGTTTGGTTGCCTACCCAAACATATATATATATATATATATATATATATATATAT
>CBVK0102817638.1:0-13614 GCA_900067695.1 Picea abies
AATCACATCTAATAATCAAGTTACCTAAACATGTGCATAAAATCTGCCTTTCCCAAACAAGTGCTCAAAGACGTTATGCTATTCTACAAGCCAGGTTTGGAAAGGGTTTCAGGATGTCCTATTCGGATGATTATCCTTAGATGTGGGATGCTTCCAGGTGAGGACCAATCTGGGTCATGTAAGTGTATGAGATGGTATGGGGATGTTTGGGAAATGGGTGCAGTGATGACAAGGAAATGTATGGCTTACCTGCGGGTGCCTCTGAAGAGGGTGAGTTGCACCTTGTCATGGATGCAAATGTTTCCAATCCCATTCAATGCTTTTTTACCTTTTTTGTCTTATTGCCTTTTCTTTCAAGAGAATAGTTGGGGGATACTGCCCTAGTGGCATGGTGACCAATGGTGACAGTGGTACCCACAATCATTTCATGGGGATGAGAATGATAGATCATGATGATACCCCCTTTCTCTTGGCTATGCTACCAAGAGCCACTACTCTGGCGTGGTGACCAGATGAATGGTAGTATCATACCCCTACATGCCCATGGACCTAATCGGTTGGCTCATGATGAGACCCCCTATCCTCCAACTAGGTCTTGAGTTTATTTATTTTATGGGTCCCTCCTTTTTCTTACTGAGAAGCCTTTTATCGCTTTCTCGGGGATCCCTAGGCGAAGCATCTGAAGGTTTTGATATTTTGTCTTTTATCTTTTGCCAGCGACTTTTACCCCCTGGGCCTTTACCCCCTTCTTCCCACAAGGCAAGTTACAACCCTTTGCTAGCTTGGAAAACCCAATGCCCAAACCAATGCAGGGGATGGATGAGAGGGAAGATGATGAAAAGTGATAAGTAGGGTGGGAACGAACAACGACCTTTCATGGACCCACCCAGTGGAAAATCACTCCTAAGGGTACCAACTTGCTAGGGAATTTCGTCACCCCCCCAGGTATGGACAAGTCAAAAGGCATAAAGTCCAAGCACACATCATGAAGCAAAAGAGAATTAAATGAACATATTCAAATGTTTTGAGAATCAGAGTGACACATACCATGATACCCCGATTCATTACCTCATGGAGCAAGACCCACTGCTGCTGAAGGACCAGGTCGATGGGATGGATGTTGTTACTATTGACATAATGAAGGCGTTGAAGAAGAAGGATGGGCCCTCCAGGGCCAGGCTCAAGTCAATTTGGCTATCGGTACTCCATGTCTAGGACCTGTAGGCCTCGATACATAATCTCCTTAGTTTTCCCTGGCTAGGGGATAACATCTGGCTCCAACTCGGGGACATGTGCTCACCATAGAGCGCATGAGAACCTCAACATCTATGGTATGACCCGTGACCTGCTAGATCTCAACAAAATCTATTAGTAATCATTTGGGGTGGTGATATAACCCCTGGCTCACATATGGTAAAATGAAAATAAGCAAGCATATATACAAATGGAAATACAACTACTCTACCATGAAATGCAAATGGTATATACAATGAATGAAAAATGCCTACCTACTTACTTGCACTTACCTATGAAGTCAAGTCTCTTCCCCTTGATGGGGTTTGAGGAGGTGTCCACCAACTGGTAATGGGCACCTTCTTCCTTCCCATGTAGATAAATAGTAGGCATCATTGATTGACTTTCTTCCAACTCTGAAGGGTCTAAGCCAAAATTGTGCAGTTCCCTTGACATTAGTAGGCTCTCCCTTATTTGTATCCCACATCCAGACTGTATCTCCCTCTTTGTAATCCTTGGTCTTGAATTTGGTTGTCTCTTGTACAACCTTGGTGTATTGTCTTGAGGGAGGAGGGTGGGATTCTATTGTGAAAACTTCTTGCTGGGATGGTTGGATCAATATGTCATCTTCTCCTTTCTTTAATAGCTTTACATCCCCAACTTATTTGGCTTTATATTTGTTTAGGAGTTGTTGATACTCCTCCTTCTTTGGCCATTGTTTTTTATCAAACTCTTCCTCTGTAGCGAAAGGCATGTCGTCAGGGGAAAATACATGAGGACTCTATTTGACCGGTTCATGTGTTTCGTTAGTTCCAATGTCATCACCAATTTATTGTACATAGACTTTCGTCATTGGCACATTCGGGAGGCGGCTTATTGTTCCATCATTCACATGCACATTAATATATGTGAGATCCATCTCTAGGGTGCCTCCCATCATTGCAACAAACTTCCTAGATAATAGAATCCCCCACACATCTGGGGCATCCACCACCAAAACATCCATGTGGATCACTGTCTCAGGGTATATTTCGAGGCATACTTCAACATTCTCAACTACCCCATGAGTGGGTATGCCTTTGGACTCAAAGCCACATACATTCCTGTAAATTCGTGTCACCTTTAGGCCCAATTTTTCCATGACCTTCAAAGACATCATGTTAGCACCTGGCCCTGAATAAAGAATATAGTTGTTAAGGCATTTGTTATTAATTAACAAGGTCATGAAGAAAGGTGGATGTCCATCATACTAAACCCTAAAGTGATCTGCTTGTAACATAATAGGAGGGCCCATTGGTCTATCTAAGCCTTTTAAAAAAAAATTGAACCTTTCTTTGACAGATGGGACCTTGATGACTTCTCTCAAGGGAATGGTCACATACATTTTTGATAATGCACCTTCAAAGTCAAAGTTCAAATCCACTTTGTCAATCTTGGGAGGATTCTTAGGAAGGAGTATGTTCATGGGTGGAGGTCTTGTTTGTGATGCCACAGGACTAGTAGAGAGAGATTGGTTCATTCTTTTTTGTCTAGTATACACTTGGAATTCTTATTTCTTCAACTTTTCTCTTGATTCTTGGTCAAGGTTATTTATCACCTCCATCCTAGCCTTCCTAGTTGCTTCCTTTATGCCTTCTTGATGTTCTTCAAGTGTAACATTAAGTCAATATTGAGGATTTTCAATGGTATGGTTAATTATGTTCACTTGGTCATGATTACCATTGTTGAAAGGACACTCATGCTCCCAATGTGACTCACTGCATTGTAAGCACTAAGGATTTTCATCTACTATATTTGCAAGGGATAAAGTATTGGGAACCTCTTTATCATTCTTTGGTCTAAAAACTTGGTTCCCTTTCTGGAATTTCCCTTTGTAAGGAACCCTAGGGGCTTGTTGTTGAGTTCTTTCTAGATTGACAATCCTATTCATCATCAACTATTGGGTTTTACCATGCCATCTACAGTCAGTTGTAACTTCGCTAAGCTAGCGCTAATGTCTAATATAGGTTCAACATTGTGGACTATCTTAGGTTTAATGTCCATTCTGACTCTTGGGGCTGAGAAAGGCTCGACTCTAGATGATGAAAGGTAATTCAATCCTTGTAGCTACCTCTTGGGCTTCTTGGATTTTCTGGGGGGCGTTATCTCTGAGGAGATATCCCAGCTGTCCTGTAAAGGATTTGGTATAAAGTAAAAGAAGGAAATTATCGAACGGGTGATGGCTTATTGGGATCTTTAGCATCAAATTTTCAAAATTTTCATGGAATTCTCTAACGGTTTCATTCTCTTGTTTCACGAGGTTATTCAGCCTTATCAACAACATGTTAGGGTATTCCTTGACACTCCATCGTTTGAGGAATACTTCCTCCAACCTATCCATGGATTTAATACTAGCATCACAGAGCCCATTGTACCAGCTTCTAATGCCATCATCGAAGGTGGCAGAGAATAATTTCATAGATAGATCCTCAGCATTATCATTGATGGGATGAAGCTGGAAGAAGGCCCATAAATTACTCATATGATCCTCGGCATTGACTACATCATTCCTAGTTAATTTAGTCAACCACTTATCATGTTTAGGGGGAATTTGCCTAGGGTATCCTAGTATACCTGTCATGTCTAGTGGTTTGAAGAGCTTGGATGACCATTTCTTTTGGTTATTGCCTTGGTTTGGATTAACAGTCTGAATTCCTGCGCTAGACATTGTGCTCAAGGGAAGGTTGCCTCAAAACAATTATTTTACTACAGGAGAGTTTCGGGGAGTTTTTCTTCTAAAGGACTGGGGAGGGTTGGTGTACCTCTCTAAGGTTTGTGGAGTCGCCAAATAGTTTTATTGAAACTATCAAAGGGATGAGGGGATCACCCTCAGTGAAGTCATCAAGTAAGCTTTCCAAAGTAAAGTATTTTGAGGAAAGGCTTACTGAAAAGTGTAGTCTTTTAGGAGAATTGACTCAATGTTCCTCGACAACGAGCCAAAATGTTATCGCGCAATTTTTGCTTGTCCCAAAAGGAAATGCTAACGGAGGGAAAATTGGCGTAACATGAGGTTGTCCTATCACTGTCACCTTAGTAAGACACCTCTTTTTGTTTAGGGATGATAGCCCAAGGGAGACGTCCTCGGTAACCTGGGGGTTTGAGAAGGCAAAGATTGAAGTATCAAGAAAATATATCCCCTCTCACAAGTCACACCGATCAGAAAGTCCCAAAGTTTTAACAAAAGAAGAAATGATATGCTTGAGTGTACCTGCCCATAACATAGCAACAAGAAAAACACTATATTTTTCAAGTACAATTTGATGTTAGTGCTTCATAAAACCTTGGACTTGTTGATGAAAGCAATAAGTTGATACAAGATGAAGGAAACATAAATTCTATAACAACAATGTATACATAATGATGGCTTCACAATCAATGCCTTAAATAAGATTCAAAATGACCAAAAATGATAATCTAGCAATAACAATATACCAACACCTGTCAGAAGCTAATTAGGAAATGTAAAAATCAACTTTTGTAATTGCTTTTAAGAGATTTACCGCTGTAATAATTGGTTGTAGCTTACTTTTGTAACAACATCAGGAATGTTAGTGGATTAGTCTAATCTAGGGTTAGGAAAGGTTAGTAGATAGCTTGAGGTAAAATATTTAAGGGGTGTTCTCATCAATCAATCAAATACAAGGTCTAGATCAGTGTCTTTAGGGCTAATGGAGTCACTTTTTGCAGCAACAATCTTGAAGAAATCAAATGATAATGTGTGAGCTAAGGACAAGGGGGATTGATGGTTGAGGTGTTGGTAACCCAAGGCCTCAATCAACAAACCCTAGAAGGAAAACGACTACTAGGAAGTAGGTTACCCTAGGCCCTAGCGGTTTTCCTTCTTCTTTAGCTCAAGCTTGAAGTAAATGAAGGATTGATGAAGCAAATGATGCTAGATTGCTACAATGGTAGGGTTGTAGCACATGCTTCAAAGGATAGGTTTTCTTAGCAAAATCTAGTAGGTGAAAATCTATTGAGACAAGGACAATAACATGTGCTTGATATCCTAGGGTTTTAAGCTAGCAATTTCATAATCTTAGCAAATGCAAAGTAAATGTACTATAACCATTCAAAGTAAAGAAGAATTGCAAAAATTCACTTGGATTCACCAAGAATAATCTAGCCAATAACCTAGTTGAAGACTTTCCACCAAGAAAATGCCAAAAAATACCAAAATTAGCCTCCTCCAAGAGTTGTGCACCACTTAATTGCAGACCTCACTTGGGTGAGTGAAAGAATGATGATAAAATACAAGGAGAAAATCCCTTATTTATACAATCAAAATGACCTTTAATTACAAAATTAGGTTAAAAAGGCTGGCATGGCCAGTTTACATGAGAAAATCCAATTTTACATAAATTTGTCAAAAGAAACCCTAATTTAAGCTTTTTAGGGTGACATCATGCCCCTCCTAGGGTGACGTTAGCCTCCTTGCTGGAACGTTATCCCTCCAAGTGGAACGTTGGGGCTCAAAACCCCTCTGGAACTGCCACACATGCCAACCAATGTTGTCCTCAAGCTGAGTGTCTCAACTGGGTGACGTCAAGGCTCTCAATGGTGACATCAAGGGATTTCAAGGGACAACATCATGGTGGGATGGAAAGACCCCCCTGGGTCCAAGCCTGCCAGGATGTCTTTGGCGGAACATCCTCCCCACTCTCCAGTGCAAGCCTCTGGTATATGTATGAACCTGGCTGGGGTCTCAGCATCCATTTGGTGGGATTTTAGCCCTATGGAGGTTCGAGCTATTCATCTCCGCATGTGTACTTGTTCGTCGAGCATGGTCCTGCATCAAAAAAAATTATGCCCTCCACGGGCTCATAAATCACAGGGATCTTAGCAATGCCAATCACATCTAATAATCAAGTTACCCAAACATATGCATAAAATCCCCCTTTCCCAGACAAGTGCTCAAATACGTTATGTTATTCTACAACCCAGGTTTGGAGAGGGTTTCAGGACGTCCTATTGAGGTAATTCTCCTTAGATGTGGGATGTTTCCAGGTGAGGACCAATCCGGGTCATGTAAGTGTATGAGATGGTATGGGGATGTTTGGGCAATAGGTGCAGTGATGACAGGGAAATGTATGGCTTACCTGCGGGTGCCTCTGAAGAGGGTGAGTTGCACCTTGTCATTGATGCAAATGTTTCCAAGCCCATTCAATGCCATTTTACCTTTTTTATCTTATTGTTTTTTCTTTCAAGAGAATAGTCAGGGGACATTTCCCTGGCATGGTGACCAGTGGTGACAGTGTTACCCACAAGCATTTCACGGATATGAGAAGGATGGATCATGATAAGACCCCCTTTCTCTTGGCTATGCTGCCAACAACCACTACCCTGGTGTGGTGACCAACTGAATGGTAGTGTCATACCGCTACATGCCCATGGACCTAATAGGTTGGATCGTGATGAGACCCCATATCCTCCAACTAGTTCTTGAGTTTATTTATTTTATGGGTCCCTCCTTTTTCTTACTGAGAAGCCTTTTATTTCTTTCTCGATGATCCTTGGGCGAAGCATCTAAAGGTTTTGATCTTTTGGCTTTTATCTTTTTCCGACTACTTTTACCCCCTGGGCATTTAGCCCCTTCTTCCCACAAGGCAAGGTACAACCCTTTGCTAGCTTGGAAAACCCAATGGTTGAACCAATGCAGGGGATGGACGAGAGGGAAGATAATGAAAAGTGATAAGTATGGTGGGAACAGACGATGGCCTTTAATGAACCCACCCAATGGAAACTCAATCCTAAGGGAACAACTTGCTAGGGCATTCCGTGACCCCCCCCCAAGGTATGGACAAGTCAAAAGGCATAAAGTCCAAGCACACGTCATGAAGAAAAAGAGAATTAAATGCACATATTCAAATGTTTTGAGAATCAAAGTGATACATACCATGATACCCAAACTCATTACCTCATGGATCAAGACCCACTGCTGTTGAAGGACCGAGCCGATGGAATGGATGTTGTTGTTGCTGACAGGATGGAGGCATTGAAGAAGAAGGATGGGCCCTCCAGGGCCATGCTCAAGTCAATATGGCTCTTGATAATCCATGTCTAGGACCTGTGGGCCTCGAAACATAATCTCCTTAGTTATCCCTAGGTTAGGGGATAACAATCCATATTATCTAAAATTGTGGGTCTAAAAATATCTTCCACTAAAATATTCTCTTTAATCAAATCATGGGAAAGGTTAAGAGTGGAAGCAGCTACAACTAGCTCATCTTCCTTAGAATAATGTTCCCTGGGAATTGCAATAAGATTCAAAGCATCAAGATCTTCAATGGAGTCCCATATTGCATTCCTATATCTTTTTAATCTTTTGACTTGCAAGAAAACTTATTCTTAAGTTGCTGAATGAATAAATCTAAGTCCCCCTTAATATTCAAATATTTGACACCCATGTCTTTTCAAACCTCTAAACCAAGCAACAAAGCATCATATTCAACCACATTATTAGTTGCATCAAACTCCAATCTATAAGCAAATTTAAATTCCTGACCATTTGGAGATTGAATGACTATTCCAACACTTTTTCCAGCTCTAGAAAAAGCACCATCAAAATGCATATATCAAATCTCATCAACTCTATCTTCTTTAATTTCTTCTTCTAAAGGTACTATAGAGTTAGATAAGATAGCATAATTACAAAGATCATCCTCTCTATACTTTAACTTGTTTCTAGGATTTCTTGGGTCTTCAACATGATACCTCCTTTCCAATTCTCTATTCAAATTAAAAGTATTTCCATCTGGAGTAGGGATGGTAGCATAAGTTAAATCCATTTGTAAATTATCCCTCCAAATCTACAACTGTCTTCCTAGAAAGCAACATTCCCCAAGCATCAAGCACATCTATTACAACTATATCCATTTAAACCATGATGTCTGGAAAAATAGCCAAGTGTACTTGCAAACTCTTAATTAATCCATGCACTTTAATCATTTTACTGTCCATGGAACAAATGTTATGGTAAGGTCTAGATATCCTTAAGTTTAATTGCTCCATTACCTTCTTAGTCATAACATTTGAACTAGCCCCTGAGTCAAGCATGCAATTATGAAGAACTTTATTGTTCACAAGTAGAGAAAGGAAAAAAAAATTGATTCTTTTCATTCCCCCTATCCCAATTCTACAAAATTACTGGTGCATATTGGTAAGATAATGTTGGTTGTCTATCAACAATATTATGAGGAGGATCTTATATGGCTTTAAGTAACTTTTCCCTTTGAGAAAGGATCTTCATGATTTTTGATACAAGGACCAACATTTTCACATTACATAACCATCCACCCAAGTCAATATTTAAATTTGGATTTGCATACAGACTTTACTTAGGAGGGGTTGGAGCTACCTTGGGAATGTTTGTTTGATCTCTATGTTGATTTCTATTTCAATTCCTTTGGTAGGTAATGCTTCTATACTTATCCATTTCCGAAACTTGTTGGGGAGTGGGCTTAGGCCCAAATTTTTCAGTTGCCTTATCAACAACATTATTCATGCAACTTGCACTACTACCTTGTTCATCAAACTCCATCCAATCATACATTCCAACATTATACTTCCTACCGCACATATTAATTTGTTCATTTCCCTTAGTTGATATCTCATTTCTCCCTCGAAGGCTTCCATATAATAAATCAAAATTGCAGCATCTGAAGGCTTAATTGTTGTAGGGAGACTTTTCACCAAGTCGTTAAATCTTTTGTTAAACTCTTCCATGGTTTCATTTTCTTTCTTCTGACTTGAGATAAGGGAAGAAAGAAAAAATTTGTTCTCTTTCTAATCACCCTATATTTTTCTAAAATCTTGGAGAATTTAGGATAGGGTGTTAAACTTGTTGGGATATTGCTCAACAAACCATTTTGCAACATCCCCCTCTAAAGAGTAAACAAGCACTGTCATATTTACATCCTCTTCATCGTGACCCTGACACCATTTGAATACACATAAGTCAAAATTCAGAATGTGAGAATGGGCACTGACAACATTGTTCCCCTGAAAACAAGGTAGCTTCTCAATAGCTTTCTCAAGAATTGTGTGAGGAGCACCTTGGATTGTTGTAAAGTTCAAAGGCCTAAGAAAAGAACTCATGATTATTTGTTGAAGTATTAACAGTTGGTTGGTTATTATGTTCAAACAAGAATTGGATATCAGAGAGTGATTCTTTCCCAAGACTTTCAAGCAGCCTACGAGGAGCAAGGTGATTTAATCTCCTCCTATAAACCTTTTCAAGTTCAGGAAAAGAGTAAGTCAATCCTTGTGAAGTGATCCTAGTAGTATAATTCAAAGATTTTTCCAATGGAGTCGCCACTTGGAGAGTAAGCAAACAATGAAAGACCAATCCAAGTTAAAAAAATTTAGGGAGCATATTTATTACTTAGTTTTAAAAGAATAAATTAAGTCGTTTAGACCAAGGATAAAATACTTATCCTCGGTGGTGGCACCAAAGATGTTCTTGTCCTTATACACAGTTGAAAACGTGGACTAAGTCTCAATCCACTTAGTGTGTCCTCGAAGGAACAATGCCTAAGTTCAAGCCCACTGTCACCTCGACCTGAACTCCTTCCATCTAGGTTTACTCCAAGGGAAGCCAATGGGGGTAGACCTTAGTTACTATGTGAGTTATTAGATGAAATATAGGAGTTAATTTTAAATTGTTAAAGGTTGGGGGACAATAGCCTATATGAGAGGCAAGAAATGCAATGCAAAAGAAAACTGTTTTCCTAAGAAAACTATGACTAGTGCCTAAGGTTGGGAAAGGGGTCAACTAAAGTTACAACAAGAGATTGATACAAATCTAAAGAATAACTTTACAAGACTTTACAATTAGATTAGATACAAAAGAATTGAAACAACTATCAACAAAGTAAAGAATATATAAACGATACAACTAGATACAAAGATACAATAGTCTACAAATGCGAAGAACAAGCACTTGTTAGATCTAACCTCTACTTTGATTTTGCAGGAAATGAAAGGAATAGATCAAGATCGCATAAACAACAAACACAACATTAAAACCCAAACAATGAAGTGCCCCAAGAGAGGTGCGCAACTTCAAGAGGTTGATCAAGATGACCAATGCACAACTCAAGAGGAGAGATAAAGCTTGCAAAGTGGCCTCCACGGGCAAAAGATGCACAACTCCTAAGCTCAACAATTAAATCACCCACAATGCTCAATAAAATTACATGAAAGATAACTTGAAATGAAAGTGTTGTAGAAATTAAAGAGCATGAACCATGAAGGTAAAATATGAAGTTAAACCATAGGTTTCTTGTGGATAAATTTTAGAATATAGGTTGATTAAGTGAAGTTGAATCCTAGACTAGGTGACTTCCCCAAAACTCCCATCACTTTGGCCAAAAGGAATGATGGGTTCTCAATAAGCAAGGAAAACAAGTCCTTTCCCTAGCTCCATAGATCAATCCGGGAAACAAGGGTGCTCAACAAGGGGGACACCTAGTATTGTGAGACCATCTCTGATCTAGCACTCCAAGCCACAGTTCCTTGCTTGATGGCGAAAGTTGTGACAGTTAAAGGTGTTCTAATTAAGCTAATAAATTGATCCCCTATGAGTCTAAGATAAATTGATTGAGCAACTTAAAGATTAATTGAATTAAGTTCTTGAAATGAAATAAATTGCAAGTGTTTGAAAGAAAGTAAATAAAATGCTTGCAGGAAACGTAAGTTGCAAATGCTTGAAAGAGATGTACAAGTAAATAAACTATGACTCCATGGGCTTAAGCAAATGAAAATATGTGCTTCTAAAACATAAGATATCATGTGAAACTTGAGAACTAGAAACAAAAAGCATCAACCGTCTACCTAGTCTTACGATACTACATGGGTGGCAAATCCAATCCTCTTTGTAGGGTGTAGACAAGCAATAAATAATGAAATGACTTGAAATAAAACTAAACTACTTGCAACCTCAACAAAGGCACAAGGTGGAGGACAAAGCCTACTAGTTTTGTGCCCAATTGGGTGAAACATAAAAGCAAAAATGAATAACTCAACTTGGAAAGCAAGAAATAGATCCTAGCCCACAACCTTGCCTTAAGGATAAGTGGGGAAAACGTGAAAAAACAATGTTGAAATAAAACTTAGAAACTAGCCATACAATTTTGCATGGGTAGCTAGGCCAATCCACTATGCAAGGTGTAGGCAAAAAATGAAAATAAAAATTGCAAAAAATTTAAATATTTTAGAAATGCAAGCCCTAGAGACTCTCTTGGGCTTGCTTACAATAGAAAAAAGAGAGAGGATAAGTTGGGAAGGAAGTACCCCAACTTAGGAGGTTTCTCTTGGACTTATAGGTGCCCCAAATGGGTTGTAGATCCTCCTTTTTGATGCATACCTGCAACAAATCAGCAAGGAAAACCTTGGTGGAAAAGTTGCAAAGCACCAAAAACTTGTGAAAATTTATATTAGTAATAGCCAGAAATTTTCTGTGTAAATTTCAGCCAGTAAAATATATATAAATGACCTATCCTAACATGTTAGAATACAAAAAATATAATGGAAATGAACACAAAAATTTAGAGGGTTAATGGGGGTGAGATGGAAGATTTCCAGATCTGAAATCTTCACATAAACCCCTACGTAATCCTGCAAATCTTGAATGTTAAGCTACAAGAAACAATAAGAAGTGGGTAGATCTAAATAGAGAACCAAAATACTTTGAAACTAGTAAATAGAAACTCACTAGATCTATGATAACACTACCACAAATCTACCCAAACAAAATACTTTGCTTGGAATTCCTACTCTAAATCTTTAAGCTAAGCATGCATAAGAAAAACACAAAGGAACAAGATCACCTCAATAAGATAATGGCACCAAGAAGACTCTCAACACCATGGATCCTCCAATAATGTTTCTAACTTGGATAGTCTGGGAAACATTGATAATATGATGTATCTATTGTAGATAATTCATTGTTACAACATATAAATGATGATACAGATGATAAATGAGACAAAAGACTGCAAATCTTATATTATGATATCTCTGAGTACAATTTCGAAAGCGGTTGAATAAAAATGAATCAGACGGCTAGATCAAATGACAAAAGGATCTTAATTGGAATGCAATAAGAAAACTAAATGATAATACCCAATAATAGATTAGCACTGTAGGATCAATGGATGAGCTAGAACTATGGCAGCTCGCACGGTAATTGTTGCAAGTTCGGAAAGTTCTCCCTCATGGTTAAACCTCTCAGAAT
The DNA here is from genome assembly GCA_900067695.1 of Picea abies. Lineage (NCBI taxonomy): Eukaryota > Viridiplantae > Streptophyta > Pinopsida > Pinales > Pinaceae > Picea > Picea abies. Next base: position 12,506 of record CBVK0102817638.1, read on the forward strand.
GGCCTAGAAAATGTCCCAAATGGTGTGCCCTACTCTATCTCTCAGTCTTGGTGACTGACTGAGCCCTCTGCTAGTGTATCTAGACCCCAGATGGATGCCCCTGGGGGAATGCACCCCTCTCCTACTAGAAAATTGCACCCTAGTGATTCCACTGTCGGAATCAACTGATATGTGTCTCAAAATGATCACCTTGGCCTACTGTGAAATGGGTTGGAAGGGTTTCTCTGGATCTGATCTGATGATCGATCGAGAACCCCTAATGTGTCCGCCCAAAGTATCACACTCCCAATGTCTAGAAAATGTGTCCCATGATTCCTTCGTCAGAATCTAATGAGGAACCAGGCAAAAGATGTGCCTTGCCTTCCTCTCAACTAGGTCGGAGGGGAATCTCTGAACTCTCCCTGGATGGGACAAGTCAATCCACTGAACCTCCTCAGAAGTTGTGCCCTCACCTTGAATAAGTGTGCCCTTACTGCTGGAACCTATGTAATTGTTGCTAAAGAATGATGGAAGAACTGTGTGATCTTGTCAATGACTAGGGTGTGTCTCTCAAAACCGAAATCAGCCAACTAGTATCTTCCTCCTGGAATCCATTGAACTATCTCTCCTGAGATGCACCTCTCTCCTCAATGACAAGTCAAAATCTACATAATCATGAATTAGGTCGTTGAACCTTCTCTTATAGCTGCCCGATGTTGAAATATTGTAACTGCAAAGAGTATTTTATTTATTATTGATGCATTATTCATTATATCAAACCCATTTTGTGGATTGATCATGTCGGGTATTGTAAATGACCAAATCCCCTTTTGCGAATTGGTCAAACCCTAATTGTAATATGCTAAATGAGAAGTCGGCCCCCAGAATATATTAAAGTGGTTATAACCACACCACCCAAAATGAGAAGTCGACCTTGCCAGTGAAAAGACACCTCAGTTCAACACCTGCCATATGGTATAAATAAGAGAGGCTAGCGCCTCATTTGTTCACTCACTCACTTATTCATCAGAGTGCAAGTTTGGAGCTGCAGTTGGAGAAGAAGGAAGAGAGAGAGAGAGGCACAAACTTGGGAGAGGACTTTATGTATTATTTGGTTTATTCTCTTGGCA